>BSBM01000538.1:3140000-3232500 GCA_027924585.1 Larix kaempferi | reverse complement strand
TGATGATGAGGATGATGATGATGATGATGAGGATGAGGATTATGATGACTAGGATGATGACGATTATGACGAAAATGATGATGATGATGAAGATGATGAGGATGATGATGAGGAGGATGATGAGGATGAGGATGTTGATGATGATGAGGATGAGGATGAGGATGAGGGTGAGGATGATGAGGATGATGATGATGATGATGATGATGATGATGATGACGATGTTGATGACGACGATGATGATGATGATGATGATGAAGATGATGATGTTGATGGTGTGGTGATCATGAAGATGATGATCATGATGAATATGATGATGATGGAGATGATGAAGATGATGATGATGAAGATGATGAAGATGTTGATTAGGAAGAGGGAGATGACAGAATGAAAAATTACCCAACAAGGGAAAGCTATTAGATACCTAAGTATCCTTGTGGGTTCCATTGTCTCATTAGTTCAAGAAATATTATTAAGTAAGATTGAAAGTAAATTACAAAAGGAATCTTGTGGAGATATATATCTAGAAAGTAAACTTAGCATCTTGGATAGGACCTATCAACTAACCATTTTTTCCTTTTACCTTTCTCATCATAATTAAAAAATGGAAATGGCTTTAAGAAGGTTCTTATGGAGATGAAACTGAGGAAAAAATATCTTCCTTTGATTGTTTGGAAAATTCATGCTTCCTTAGAAACAACGTTGCTTGGGAAATATGTACTCTTTATGAAGACAAAGGAGACCTATGTTTCATTGATATACATTTTGGAGGAAAATCTTGGCATTGGATTGGATTGTAAGAGCCACATATGGATGATGATGATGATGAGGATGAGGATGAGGATGAGGATGAGGATGAGGATGATTAGGATGATGAGGATGATGAGGATGATGAAGATGTTGATGATGATGATGAGGATGACGATGATGATGAAGATGATGATTGCTGATGGTGGTGGTGATGAAGATGATGATCATGATGAAGATGATGATGATGGTGATGATGAAGATGATGATGATGACAATGATCAAGATGTTGATTAGGAAGAGGGAGATGACGATGATGATGATGATGATGATGATGATGATGATGATGATGATGATGATGATGATGATGAAGATGAAGATGATGAAGATGATGATGATGATGATGATGATCAATGATGGTGGTGGTGATGATGAAGACAATGATGATGATGAGGAGGAGGAGGATGAGGATGAGGATGATGATGATGAGGATGATGATGATGATGATGATGATGATGATGATGATGATGATGATTAGGATGAGGATGATAAAGATGATTATTAAGATGAGGATGATGATGATGATGATGATGATGATGATGATGATGAAGATGATGATGATGCGGATGGTGATGATGATGATGCTGATGAAGATGATGATGCTAATGACAAGATCTTTACCTTTGTCTTCACTAAAGTCTTATGAGCTTGGCCAACATTATAATAGAATGGTTATGATTGATTATTCACTCCTATAAAGAATGCACTTTATAGAAATACCAAAATGTTCAGTTAGGATCTTCCTATATTAAGACACTAGACTAGGTCCATAAGTATTGATCTTCATGTGCACAAATATAAGAACATGAGGCTCCACAAGGCCCAACAAGTTGTATTTTTTTTTAATACTTCCTCGGATCATATTGAATTGTCAGATTAGTCCTTGGAATGCGTGTTAGGAGCAATCCTTAATTTTTCACTCAACTGGATGCTCCCCCTATCATGTAGACGTCTTCATTTACTGGGCTCCCACTAAGATTGTGATGATGATGATGATGATGACGAATATGATGATGATGATGATGATGATAATGAAAATGATGATGATGATGATGAAGATGATGATTATGATAATGGAGATGATGATGAATTGGTTGATGATGACAATGATGAATATGCTGATGATGATGAAGATGATGATGATGATGATGATGATGATGATGATGATGATAAGGAAGATGATGATTATACAAAATATCATGATGACAATGACGATGACGACGATGATGATCATTATGAAGATGATGATGATGATGACGAAGAAGACGAAGACGATGGTGATGACGATGATAAGGATGATGATGAAGCTAATGAGGATGATGATGATCATCATTTTTGTCGTCATCACCATAATCTTCTTGGTCTTCATCATCATCATGATCATCATGATCATGATCATGATCATCTTGATCATCGTTATCATCATCATATTCATCCTTGAAGGGACTTATGTATAGGATCTCACTATAAGCAATCCAACCAATACACATTATGACAAAATCCTAGTTAAATTAAATTAAATTACATTAAATTAGAAACATAGAGTTGTTTGACTAAAATTAATTTAAAATGCAACAAAATATAAAATATGCAAATAAAAAAAACCCAAAATAAACTAAACAACAAAATTAATATGCAAATAAAAAAACAAAACATAAAATATGCAAATAAAAATACAAGAAAACATAGAAGGAAAAGACTCCCGCGCACTAGCTCATTAGCAGCATCCAAAGAAAAACAACAAAGAACAAGTTCACTCCTACACACTAGTTCATTAGCAGCATCCAAAGCACTGGTAATTTGATGAGCATAGCAATGGTAAATCAAGGAGTAGGGGATACTATTCCAGAGGATACCGACGTTCCTAGGGGAGGAAATTCGGCAGCAGTCCAGAGGATAACAAATGTCCCAATGAATTCGGTAAATCCATTAACCCTGGCAGCGTAGTGATGCAGGACCTAGAGAAATCCACTGGACCTTTTCGCTCTACACATAAATCCTCTACCCATTTCTTATAACAATCATCTTATTCGAGAATCTATTAGGATTTAAACATGAATTCACCCCCAATAAGACTATACCCGTGAAGTCTGTAAGTGATTTAGATACATATTCTCTGTGTATTTGTATTGTTCAATAGTACTTGCATAAATTTCAGGAGTTTAATTAGAAGTTCACATACCCAGTAAATAAATCAAAAGTTCCTTACAACAATTTGTCTATTCAAACAAAACATATACATATACACCAGAATCACTCTATTTCTTCATAATATATCTTACAAAGATTTGAAATTCAATCACAAATCGGTTCTCAAAAACAGTTGCCACAAATTTGTTTATGTTTGCTCTAGACAACCAATAGGTGTCGGGCCCTCCTCTTTGATCCTTTGCAATTTCAAACATGCATGGTAGAGAGTGGGAGTCCTACCGAATGCTATTCCACCTCATTTCATGCTTGAAATTAAAAAAAAATGGTGTGTTTTTTGCAAAATTGACCGAATCTAGCCCAATTTTGCACAATTTTGTGCATGGGCCCACTTTCCCTCCATGTATGCAATTTGGAAAAAATGGGAAAAAAATGGCCAAATTTGGTGTAAGTTAAAGCGTTCTAAGCTATTCTAAGATGCCATATTATAGGGGTTTCTAACTGTTTAACATTGTATACCAAGAAAGCATACTGACCCCCCAACCAACCAACCAATATGTTATTGGAAGACACCACTTTCATGTGGATGTCTCCATTGGTATAAGGGTGCAAACACGAAAATGGGTAATACATTTGCTTGTTGACGATTAAATTTGTAAAAAAAATTGTTCATTCAACTTCAAGCAATCAAAACTCATATCTACATTGAGAATTTCACTTTGAAGCAAAAATAAGTTTTGTAGAGAATTATGTTACTCCATACTCATTTTTCTTTTATGGACATGATGTTATAAATTTCATGTGTATTAACTGCATGCACCTAAATGTTTTGGCAAGGATAATGAGTGAGTAATACACATGGCCACCTAGTTTTTAGATATAATTATTCATTTTAGGGAAAACTATGTGTTAGCTTTTGTGATTACTCCAAAAGTGTTCTCACCTTGGTAGATGAGCAATAGGTCTCCTAGCCCCTTGTGATGCTTCATGGTCATATCAATGTGTCGGTTTGGGTGGATGCTTGGACTTGGTTAGTGTGTTGACATGGTACCCTTAGGATATTGTTACCTAATCGACGTGTTGATAAACTCATTGGGTGTACACAATGGGGGAGTCGATTGCTTGATAAAGGGAGGTACTTACCTAGGAGGAGGAGCAGTGGGCACTTAACCCTTAGAGATTGGGACCTACAAGCCTTGCAAGTTGGATACTTGATTTTATGATGCTTGGGTTGAGGAGGATACTTCATGGAGGTTGGTGATGGCACCAAGGACCTATGTTTAGGAGGAGAGTTGGACCTTTGTGACCACATTGTCATAAAGGTCGACTATGGAACTATAACTGAATTAATGGAGTATGTCAGACTATTATATAGATACAATAACTGGTTGACCTTGGTCCAATATACTCGAAGTATGCAGAGATATGGTGTTGCCGCAAATTATATACAACTACTAGAAAACAATAAAAACAAAGGTGCGAGTATGTATATTGATGGGAGACCAAAAGCGTCCGGAAACGTTGCTAACTTTATAAATAGTACACGGCCAGAGACAACAACTAAGCAACCGAATTGCGAATTTGATAAATGCAAAGAACATCGTATATTTGTATGTGCAACAAAAACAATACTTCCAGGTGAAGAGTTGTTGATCGATTACAACTTAAATTGAATAGATGTGGCTTCCATGGTCCAGGGTAATTGTGGAAGGTCACACACTATGCCTCATCAGGTAAATGCTAAATATAGTAACTAAACATGACTACAATAACTAAATGTTTTGATTTTTTCTGTTAACATTCGATTTCCACCATTGACATTCGCTTTTTTCGTGCTTATTATGAATATTTCCATGTGATAACATGCTTATTACAATGTTATGCTTATCTCATTTTTTATGTTACAATTATTGACTCAACTCTTATTGATTGATTTATTTTGTCAGGGTAGCAGTAGTGGAAAGCCACATGCTGCTTCGACGGTCCAGGGTGACCGTGGAAGGTCACAATCTATGCCTCATGAGGTAAATGTTAAATATAGTAAATAAATATGACTACAATAACAAAATGTTTCCATTTTTTTCTGTTAACATTCAATTTTCACTATTACCATTCGCTTTTTTTGTGCTTTATGGCACTTTGAGCTCTATCTTTGCACGGTTGATCTAGAGTTTTCAAGAACACTTTTTTATGACGTCAAGGGTTTGAAGGTTGTCTTTACTTGAGCTTGGGTCTACTTGCAACACCGAACCTGTCGTTACTTAGCAATAGTGATGAGTCCAATTTTCAGGTATTTGATAAACCTTTTTCCCGCAGTCAAGCTCAAGCAATGGCGAAGAAACACACTTATTTGTGGGAAAAATGTTTTACTTTAGATATTTAATGAAATTGTTTTTGATGATTATTTTTGTATGTTAAAATGAGTATTCAATAAACTAATTCTATGGAAACCAAGTGTGATTGAGTAGGTTCGGGGGCATTAAAGGATGAATGCATAGAAGACTGAGGGATCATGCAGCTCAGCACCCTATTTCCTGATTTATAGAGAACGCACTCATGTTCAAGGACAATCGGCATTTAGACAATTATTTAGGGTCAGCATTAGGGATCATATAAATATGGACCTCTCAAGTAGTGAGAGGTCTCTGTTGACATTTTTGGAGAAACATTGTTTTAAGTTTTCTGCACTATTGAGATACTGCGAAGTTACAGACCTTTGTGAAGACATGGATTTTATATTTTAATAAGAGATTGATGTTAAATTCCAGCCAGCGTTTATAAGTTTCTTTCTCTCCTAAGTACGGGTTGGAGAGGGCCCCTCCAACACGTAAGTCAGGGGATTTCCATTTTTAGGTATTTTCCAATTATGTGTTTTACATTGACAAAAATTTATATTGCATATGGAAGTGCTTGAATGATGTATTAGTTCTGTAGTAGTTTATAATATGTTCTGTAGTACAACAAAACGGTTTCAGTAGTCTTGTAGCTGCTTTCTTCCAACGCACATTTTAACCAACGATTACATGTGTATTAGCTTTTCTTTCAAAGGTCATCGTTTAGATCTGAGATTTATGAACGTTTCCCGTCATGATTAATTGCTTTGACTTCATAGTAATAGATGTGTAGAATGAAATGATCGCACTTCAATCTTAGTTTTTGTATTTAAACGATTTAGATCATAACTCTAGTTTTATGCATAAAGTAATTACAGACCTTGTTTTCTCCAATATTAGAATAGATCTGTTATGGCATTTCACTTTCTAGATTTACCATTCTGCATTAAGTAAATTCATAGGATTATCTCTTCCATTTTTCAGCTTTTTAATTATTTAAAATAGATTTACTACTTTTAGTATCTTCATTCTTTAAAACAGATTTACTGCTTTAAGTACTTTAATTCTTTAAAATAGATTTATTGCTTTCCAGTATTTAACTCCCTAGTATAAACAGTTTTACATATTGAGTAGGAAACCCTTAAAACATCGATACTGACACCCAACCGTGACAAATATTATCCTATAAAGAGCACAGATAGTGCCTGCACCTCTAAAGTTTGTACTTCCCCTGGGTTGACATTTAAAGTAGGGTCTTAGTATAGCTGCCCTGATTAGGCATCCATATCGAGAGCTCACCACTTTTTGGCATCGTTGCCAGGGAGGTGCTAAATCTTTTAGGAGACATCACCTAAAAACAACACAAAAAGAAAACAAAAATCACATAAAACAAAAACATAAATACTTTTTTTTACCAATGAATGCCTTGATGGGTCCATTTTTCAGGTATTTTGATAACCCTTTTTCCACAGTCCAGCTCAAGCAATGGTAACGAAACGCACTCAATTGTGGGAAAAGTGTTTTACTTTAATGATTTAATGAAATTTTTTTTATGATTAATCTTGTAAGTTAGAATGCGTATCAATTAAACTGATTATATGGAAACCAAGCATGATTGAGCAGGTTCACGTTTATTAAAGGAAGGACGTGTAGAAGACTAAAGGATCACCAAGCTCGGCGCCCTGTTTCCTGATTTATAGGGGACACACTCCCACTTTCAAGATGAATCAACACTTTGACAATCAGTTAGGATTAGAGTTAAATCGTATAAATATGGACCTCTCGAGTAGCGAGAGGCCCTTGCTGTTATTTTTGTGAAAGACATTATTGTTAACGTTTTCTGCACTATTGAGATACTGAAGTATAGAATACTATTTTGACATGGATTTTACATATTAATGAAAGATTGATGATTAATTCCAGCAAGGGTTTCTGAGTTTTTATTCTCTCCGGAGTAGGGGTTGGGGAGGGCCCCTCCAACACGTAGGTCAGGAGATTCCTATTTGTAGGTATTTTTCCAAGTATGCATTTTACATTGATGAACAATTCTATGATATATGGTAGCGTTGAATGAGTCATTGTTTTCTGTAGTAGTTTAGAATGCATTCCGTAGTACAGTAAAACGATTTCAGTAGTCCTATAGGTTCTTTCTTGCAACGCATATTTTTATCCACGATTACATGTGTAATAGCTTAGCTTTCAATGTCATCGTTAGATCTGGAGTTCACTGCAGTTTCTCATCGTGATTAGTTTCTTTTAACTTCTTAGTAGAGGATGGGTAAGCATAGAATGATCGTATTTCAATTCTAGATTGGTAGAATAAGATAGATCAAGACTCAAATTGTGTACACAGACAGTAATTACAGACTTCATTTCCCCAATAGTAAAATAGCTCTATTATGGTATCTTCATTCTTAGCATTTAGTTATTTCAGCAGTTTAATTATTTCAAATAGATTTATTGTCTTTATATCTTTATTTCTTAGAACAGATCATCATCTAATTACTTCAACATTTTAATTACTTAGAATAGATTCCCTGCTTTACTTCTCAGAACATATTTATTGCTTTCAGCACTTTAATTCTTTTAATCAGATTCATTGCTTTCCAGTATTCAATTTCGTAGCATAATCAGTTTTCACATTAAGTAGACAACCTTCACATTTAGTAGACAATCTTTAGAACATCGATACCGCCCTTTAACTGTGATAAGAGATTATCCTATAAAGAGCACAGACAGTGCATGCATCTCTCAAGTTTGTACGTTCCCCGGGTTGACATTTAAAGTAGGCTCTTGGTATAAGCTGCCCTCATTAGGCATCCATATTAGAAGCTCACCACTTTTTGGCGCTGTTTCCGGGGAGGTGCCAAATATTTTAGGAGACATCACCTAAAAACCACAAAAAGGAAACAAAAATTACATAAAACAAAAACATAAATATCTTCTACCAATGAATGCTTCATTGGAAAAGGGATAGGTTTGGCCACTTTCTGCCCAAGCATTCCATGAGCAACAACGGTAATAACAGTTTTGACCATTCTCAATTTGAATTTCTACACTCTGAAAACGAGACTGACTCCACATACAATCCAAACATAAGCAACTTCACTACCAGTTCCACGTCAAACACCTCAATGGAAAATGAAGAGGAAGAACCTAGGGAGCTTTTCACTTTTCCCATTAGCATACCTCTCAGAGATGCCAGAATGAAGAACATCAATCCTAATAATCTTCCAAACTTTCATGGGTTGACTTCAGAGGATCCTGACACATTCCTGTTTGAATTTGAGGTAGTTTGCAGATCATTTGATTGCACTACTGATTCACAAAAGCTTAGGCTTTTTCCTTCCACACTAAAGGACCTATCACTTTGGTGGTTCATGAACCTTGAAGGAAATAGTATCTTTAGCTGGGATCAAATGAAACAGACATTCTTAGAAAAATATAGGGACTATTGCAAGGCCAAATATACTAGGGATGAAATCTTTAGGATGCAACAAGGAGATAGAGAGTCATTAGAAGATTATGCCCAAAGATTTCAACTCAGCTACAAACGAGCCAGCCATTGCACATTGGATCCTGAATCACTAAAGCTTGTCCTTCTCAGGGGTGTAAAAGAGGAGAATTTTGAAGTCTTAAATCTCTTTGGAGATGGAGACATATTCCAAAAATATTTTGACCAGATCCTGCAAATCTTCAAAAACTACTCAAGATCTAGGAAAACTAAGAATGGGATGAGGGATACACATACAACCACCAGTGGATCATCATCCTCACTTACAGAATCTGATTTAGGAAACCTACTGGATGACATGAAAACTGACATACTGCAATCCCTAGCCATGAAACTTGATGCTCTTCAAATAAAAAAGAAATAGGATGAAATTAACCAAGCCTTGGCAGTATTTTGTCCTCGTTGTAGGAAGAAGCATGAGAAGGGGCAGTGCACCTTAAACACAATAGAAGTATGTGGTCTCTACACCGATGACCAGTCCACTAATAAATGTCCCCTCTTACCCTCATGTAAGGCAACCATTCAAGACCCAGCAGCTGAAGGAACTGTAGAATAGCTCTGTTTTATAAATCAGAGGAGGAATAATTTTGCTAGGCCATATCAGCAGAGCAATCAAACTTACTATAATCAAGGACAGCCAAATTGGAACTCTGCACCAACTCCATGGCAAGCATAGACAAATCAAAACCAATGGAAACAAAACCAGTAAGCATATCAACCATCCTATCAACAGCCATACTATCAACCGTCTTATCCTCAATACCCCCCACCGTTTCCATCCACCACAAACTATGTAAACCAGTACCCACATCCATCAAATTAGAGGGGGCCATTACAAAAGCCACTCATTATGCCACCCCCACAACCTCAACCACCCCCCATACCTCCACCTATTCCTGCCCAACCAATTCCAAATCCTAATAATAACAGGCCCCCACAATAGCAGCAGGCTTACAACACTGATATCACACAATTCCCAACTTATGTTGTAGACACCATAGAAATAAATGAAATAAACCTGCGATCAGGAAAAACGTTGCAGAATAAACCCCCACACAACATCCAACAACCTGTACCTGAATCTCAGCACCACACATCAAAACTCTATGTTCAGCATCCTGACGAACCAAAACCTCCTGAGGAAGAAATTATACCACTAACATGAACTAGAAACCCTCCATTCTAGAAAAACTTGTCCAGAATACAAAAGAAGAGGAAGAGAATATAATCTTAAACAAATTCAAACACTTAAACATCCAAATCCCAATCTTACAAGCTGTAAGGGATGTGCCCATCTGCAACAAATTCATTAAAGAGAATTGCCTAAAGAATCCAAGAAGAAGGAAGCGTGACCCACCAACTATTAATGTAGTGGGACAATTGGCCTATTTGATGCTAGGTGTCATAATAAATCCTGGTAGTCCTGTAGTAAGTGTCACCATAAATAACAAGCAAATAAATAAAAGCTTAATCGATCTAGGAGCTACGATCAATGTCATGACTAAAGAAACCATGTTATACCTAGGACTCCAATCAATGGTAAGACCAACTACAACAGTACTCCAACTAGCAGACACATCCACTGTGAAGCCCGAAGGAATGCTAGAAGACATCATGATAAATATCGAGTCCTGGGAATACCAAGATGATTTTATAATAATCGAAATAAAAAGCAAACTTAGTGGCTATCCAATTATCCTAGGTAGACCTTGGTTAGCAACTGCGGACGCTTACATAGGTTGTCGATCAGGAAATATGACAATCACCAGTGGACATACCAGGAAGAAGATAACAATCTACCCACCAGCAATGAAATCCTCAGAGTTAGAATATCAAAATTGGACTGATGATTACCAGAACACACCAAATCAAAACCTCCAACCTATCCTAACAATTGATGTTGCAATATATTTAAAGGAAATAGATGAAGATGGCCATATAGATAGATTTATACAAAATATATCTCCTAACAATCATGTTATTCAAGAATTTTTTTCTACAGAAACAGGTGAAAGTTCAAAAGAGAACATGGATGACTTATGGACATAAGTGCTGCCATAATAGATTGAGAAGGTAAAAGTCGTGGAAATTAACCCTGGCAAGATAGTCAACATAAATTCCAATTTAAAACTAGAGCAAGAAGAGAAATTGATGAAGATACTAACACAACAAAGTAAATCATTTGCCTAGACATATACAGATATGAAAGGAATACATCCTGATATCTGCAAACACTACATTTACATCAAAGAAGGTTCTACTCCCATCAGGAAACCACAAAGAAGGATGAACCCTGCACTAAAATACATATTCAAAATGGAATTACAAACGTTATTAGACACAGGGTTCATCTATCCAATATCTGATAGTGAGTGGGTCACACCACTAGTCATAGTGCCCAAAAAAGGAGGCAAATGGAGAATTTGTGTGGACTATAGGGAGCTGAATAAAGCAACAAAGAAGGATCATTATCGACTTCCATTTATAGACCAGGTGCTGGATACATTATCTAGAAACAAGTACTTTTCATTCCTATACGATTTCAGTGGTTACAACCAAATTTTAATACACCCAACTGATCAAGATAAGACGACCTTCACATGCCCATGGGGAACTTACACGTATAGGGTCTTACCCTTTGGTCTCTGTAATGCCTCAACAACATTTCAAAGAGCCATATTGAGTATTTTCTCCGATTTTCTGAATAACAAAATGGAAGTATTCATGGATGATTTCACACCTTATGGACAGAGCTTTGACTAGGCATTGGAAAACCTTGGATTAATATTGAAAAAATGTATTGAGATGAGCTTGTGCCTAAGCAATGACAAATGCAGGATGTTAATGGAAGAAGGAATTGTTCTAGGACATCATATTTCACAGAGAGGTATAGAGGTGGATGAAGCCAAAGTATCAGTAATCAAGACACTGCCCCCACCTGTCAAACAAAGAGATGTGAGAAGCTTCCTTGGAAAGACAGGGTACTATAGGAGGTTTATTGAGAATTATAGTAGAATTGCTGCCCCCATGTTTTCACTTCTCACAAAAGACAATGAGTTTATATGGACAAGCAACTACATGTCAGCCTTTGAAAGTCTTACACAGAAAACCATCACAGCACCAATACTTCAAGGACCAAATTGGGAAATTCCATTTCACATTCACACCGATGCATCAGATAAAGCAATCAGATCTGTGCTTGGGCAAGAACAAGACAAGAAACCCTATGCCATATACTATATAAGCAAAAATTTGGCTGGGGTAGAACTCAACTACACAGTCACAGAGAAGGAATTTCTAGCAGTCATACATGCAATCAACAAATTCAGGCATTACATTATAGGATACCAAAGTTTTATCCATACTGACCACTCAACGATCAGATATCTTATGAACAAGCCTAATACAAGTGCAAGAATTATTCGATGGATGCTACTTCTACAAGAATTCGACATCAATATAATAGATAAACCAGGAAGGCATAATGTCATAGCAGACTTTTTGTCAAGAGTAACACATGGGATAGATAATGAATTGGTCCAAGATAACTTCCCTGATGAGCACCTTTTTGCCATATCAATAAAAAGTCCATGGTTTGTTGATATAGCAAACTATTTGGTTTCTGGGAAGTTTCCAGAACATTACAGTTATAAATAAAGGACAAAAGTAATAAGACAAAGTGCCACATATACATGGATAGAGGGCATGCTTTTTAAACAGCGACCAGATCAAGTACTTAGAAGGTGCATTAGGGAAGATGAGTTACATGACATAATGCATGCCACCCACAATGAACCCTGTTGGGGACACTATGCTGCAAAAAGGACAGCCTACAAGATCTTGCAAATAGGGTATTATTGGCCAACACTCCACAGAGATGCTTATGAGTATGTGTCCCATTGTGACGATTGCCAGAGAATGGGAAAGCCAACACAAAAACAAGAAATGCCACTACACCCAAAAATATCTTTAGAAGCATTCAATAAGTGGGGATTTGATTTTGTTGGCCCATTCAATCCATACTCCAATCAAAAGAGCTACATCCTTGTATGCACTGATTACCTTACAAAATGGACCGAGGTAGCAGCACTGGCTTCTACAAATGAAACTAGTGTGGCCAAATTCTTTACTGAGCAGATCTTTCACAGATTTGGGGTGCCAAGAGAAGTAGTTTCAGATCAAGGACCACAATTCACATCTAATTTAATTGAAGACTTGATGAAAATAAACAATGCAAAGCACAGACAGTCATCCTCCTACCACCCTCAAGGAAATGGTCAAGCTGAGGTAACCAATGGGGAATTAGAAAGAATCTTGACAAAAACTGTCCAAATTCATAAAAGAGATTGGGCTAACAGACTTAGTGAAGCAGTCTGTGCTTGCAATACTACATGGAAAACAACAACAGGATTCACACCTTATGAGCTAGTCTATGGGAAAAAGGTCATGCTACCAATCGAATTTGAAGTAAAAACATTAAGAATTGAAGCCGATCTAAATATGAACCTATCAGACATTCAAAAGGAACGCATGCTACAACTAAATCAACTAGATGAACACCGCCAACAAGCACTTACACATACTAAAATCATCCAACAACAAAGAAAGAAATGGCATGACCAAGATTTGAAGGATAAGAAATTCAAAGAGGGTGATTGGGAACTACTCTACGACTCCAAATTTCACACATTCAAAGGGAAGCTAACCACTAGATGGCTTGGACCTTACAGTATACAGAAAATTTATGACAATGGGGCTGTGAGAATTATTACAATTGATGATGATGAGTTCCCCATGATCGTGAATGGGCACCGCCTAAAACTCTACAAACAACCAAAGTCCAAAGAGGAATTTACACAAGTACTCTACTAGCAACAATTGATGCTGATAGAGCATGCTCCAAAATAGTAAGCTTCAGCACATTTCATGAAAAAAAACACCAAAAAAGGAGAAAAAAAAAACAAAACAAAAAAAGAGAACAAAGGAATAACAGAAAGTACAAGGCATCAACCTATTCAAGCGAGCCTGCACAGTAATTCAAGCGAGGATTCCAACAATTCAGGAGAGCATGCAAAATATATCAAGTGAGGCTACCAATAATTCAGGCCAGGCTGCCATCAATTCATCCAAGAAACAATTTATATCAAGCGAGGCTGCCATCAATTCAAGCAAGCCTGAAAAATAAATCAAATGAGGCTGCCATATATTCAAGTGAGGCTGAAAGCAATTCACGTGAGCCAGCCATGTCTACATGCAAAATAAGTCTTCATCTACTACGGAATTCATCAAAGACACACCACGCCAACCTTTTTCAAACATATTCAAGAGAGCCTGCAAAGTTATTCAAGGGAGCCAATCAAATCCAACCATGCAATCATCCAAATATAAAGCACAATCGCCTGAGTCGAATCAACAATTGGCACAATTTTCAAAAGTACATACTCAGCAAATTCAAAATGCAAATAATGGAAAAAGCACCCTACGCACGTAACTACTGACATGCAGAAATCAACTACAGACACCACCAAGATTACTACAGAATCCACCGTGCATGAAAAATGGACCAGCTCATCAATGCAGGTATGCATTCATACCAAGGTAATCTCTAAACAATTTTATTTGATTTTTACGATAAAACACTTTCCCACAATAGAGTCGTTTCTAGTCAGCTGAGGACAGCTTCAATTTCAAATCGGCGGAATGGTGGAATGACCTTCATAACTCATGATTGCTACCAAAGTCCCATCACCCTCAGCAAATCATGATCGCAACCTTCACCACATGAAGTACAGAGGTCAATCATAAGAAGGAAGAGATCAATCATGACAGATAGGGGATTAGAAGTGGCAAGTACAGGTATGATGAAAAGAATAGATGCAGAAAGGCAGTGAATTTGAGTGTAGCATATTCCACGATTTTGAATATAAGTAACCACCCGAAATTCTTGAGAAGCAACCACCATTGCATTCCTTGAGCCCGTAGGCAGAGCCCGACCAAGCTAAAAGTACAAAACTGCATCCCAAAGCCCTGGTCTGTCTAGTTATAGAGAAGATTCGAAAAATGATGAAGGGTTTTAAAAAGAGTGAACCGGAAGATCACAGTGCCATTTATCAAAGCCTGAGAGTCCTGCAAATCATTCGCAACTCAGGCTGGATTCCGTTTATCCTTGGACTGAGAGGATACCACACAGGGGTAGCCCAGGAGTTCGCAAGAAACTTCAAGCATATAAAAGATGAATAGTACATCACCCGGGTGAAGGGGTTACGCATAAAAGTAGATGAGGACATGATAGCCAAACAAACTGGTCTTCCAATGGGCCTGCATTGGAACAGCAACGATCGGGAGGCAAACCACATAGCAAAAGCAACATTCTTTGAGCATGGAGAAGTTTATGATGAGGAAAAAAATGGAGTCAAGAGACCCTCCATGCCAACACCATGGGATGAAATGGCCGCAATTATCCTAAGGTATATTACATGCACTGGAAGATTAAGCTATGTTCCCATTTTCCATTTTCGTATTTTAGAGCTTCTCAGGCACAAAAGTTACATTTCATCAAACAACAATATTAGCATTCCATTTTTCCTACTCCAATCCCTAGCAGAGATGAGCAGGAAGGTGGCTAAGGGAAAAGACGATGCTTTGGCCCATCATGGGCTGATCAAACCAATAGTTGGTGAGGAGCTAAAAGCTCAGATTCCAGAGCTCTCCTAGGAGGAGTTCATTGTGGTATCTACTGAGGACGTTTAGAGAATGTGGACTATGCCCTTGCCACCTGAATCAAAAAGTAAGACCAACTCTGTATCAGGGGCAAAAGGAAAAATCAACTTGGACAGTGTGGCTGACACCTTGGTCAAAATAAAACACTCCAAAGAGGACTCCCCCAAATCAGACCCAAATATTCCTACTAGTAGTCAAGGGTCGAAGAGGCGTAGCAAGAGATTCACACAGGTATCTAAAATCCGAGTCTCCAACGAGAAAGAAAGGGAACCCAACCCCCTGATTACCAATGTGTCTGATGATGGCATTGATCCTTTTAAAGATCAAAAGGATCCCACTAGGGATGAAGAAGAGGACGAAGAAGAAAAAGAAGAAGAGGATGAAGAAGAGTGTAGCTAGGGTATTCACCTTGGCTTGTGCAAATGAGCACCTACTATGGAGTTGGAGGAACACCATAGATGGAAGGACATAATATGGTTCTGGGGGTCCTCACCTGCCTTGCCCTCAAACTTAGGGATGTCAGAGGGGAGCTTGGTGGGCATGTGATGCCACGCAGGGTCGTGTCTGATGGGATCGTTAGTCAGTCTAGCTAGGTCAGGAAGGTTGAGACTAGCCATGAATGGAAAACTAGTAGAAGGATGTGACATACTAGTGTTTGTGACCATGTTGTGGCCAATGGCCTGTAGTGGAGAGGCTAGGTTCAGGATGTTGCCCCCAAGTGGAGGGATGAAAGTGGTATGGGACGGTCCTGCACTGCCAAGAGTAGTGTGAATCACTGATGGAGTGGCGATAGGTATGCCAACTACTAGAATGGGTGCAGTGATTGGAATGGTAGATGTGGGCCCCATTGAGGGCATACCCAAAGCAGGTGTGGTAGTTGGTGTGGTGGTGGATGCTCCACTAATGGTCCCTACAAAGAAAGGGGTGGAATTCACGCCAGCCATGGGGCTGGTTGGTGCAGTGTAAGTGGGGTTCTCAGACTCTGCCTCAGAATCAGAGGTAAAATTTAAGGGGCATCTAGATCAGGTGACGCAATTCTATGCCGTTGATGAGTGGATTCAAGTGACAAGGCTTGAGATCTATGATGAGTGGTATCAAGTGATGAAGATATACGTCTATGACGGGTGATGTCAAGTGAACCGTGTTGTGGGGGATCGCCCCGGAGGCACCGAGAATGTCTCGGAGACTCAATGGTGACAGATGGTGTCAAGTATATGGGGGTTATGTTGAGTAAAAAATAGCTCAAAATCCCTAATGAAACCGAGTGTGCAGAAGGAGAGCCCAAAAAATCTAGCACTCAGGCCAACAGCCAAGTCAAAACACTTACTGTAACAGTTGTGCTACAATAATTGGAGTATCAACATAAATGGTCAGAATACCAACAAGCAGAAGGTTTCCTAGAAAATAAAAATAGTGGACTCGCTAGACCAAAAGGAGGTAAGGGAGCATGCAAACACCTAGCTAAATAGTATTCTGACTCAACTAGACATATCCTCTGCAAGGTGATGAAATCCAAGTCAGACAATATGGATAGTAGAGCCAAATGGCTAAAGATATCCCCCTACTGGGAGGGACACCGGGTAGTCAATCCTAGAAGAAAAGCAACTAAGATACCCCGTTCATGACACGTTCGGTTGGGTGAATATTCCGTTTGGTTCTTTCGCCACTATATCCCCATACGAGTGATACACCGAGAACTGCGAAAGGTATCCTTTGGTTACTAAATGGATTGCGGTATTCCACTCAGGATTTCGAAACCAGTCTGGCGACTTCAGCCCTCCTAGGGGAGAGGCCTTCCCAATAAATTGGTTTTAAACCGTGTCAAAAAATATTAGGGGATTTTGGTTCCCTAATGGACAACAACTATGTCTCAAGTGTAAGCAACCGAGGGGTGTTATTTGGATGCCTATCCCCCCGATCCTACCTAACTACAAAAATTCTTATGTGTTCCCCAAGTGGGGTTAGAATGTTGGTTGTGTTAAGTAGTATTTTAGGGCTCACTTGAATTAGGTGACAGAGCGTGTGCACGTGAGATGATGAACCCAAGTAAAAGTGCCATGGGGTGGGCAACTTTCTAACTAAAAATAACAATACAGAATTTAAACTTTGAAATGCAAAATTTTCTCTTTTCAATTAAAATGCTGAAATTTTTAAAAAAATATTCTGTAAATGGAACAGAAATAATACTGCAGAAAAAAAAGGCTATAGGGAAGTATGGCTGCAGATAGGACAGATGGCTGTGCAGGTGCAGAAAATATTGCAGCAAAGTGCTATGTTCAAAATAGGGAAAAAAGTGTAGAAAACAGACCGCGGGTCTATAGCAAATCTGGCGGTCGAACCGTGGGAAACAACTCAACAGCCACAGATGGGTTGCGGGATTTTGGCCGAAAGATGCAGTCGGACCACGGGAAAAAGGTCAAAAGTCGCAGGCGGGTTGCAGGAAAATGGCTGAAAAATGCAAGTGGGATGTGGGAAAATGGCCGAAAGACGCAGGTGGGTTGCAGAAAAATGGCTGAAAGCCGCAAGCAGGACGCGGGAAAATGGCCGAAAGATGCAGGCAAGTTGCAGAAAAATGGCTAAAAGCCGCAAGCAGGACGTGGGAAAAAGGCCGAAAGACATAGGCGCATTGCAGAAAAATGGCTGAAAGTCGTAGACGGCCCGCGGAAAAATGGGTTAATAGCCATGGTCGGACTACACGAAAGAAGCTTATAGCCACAGTCAGATCACAGGTAATAGACTAGAAACTGTCGATAGATCACGGAAAACAGTCTTAGAGCCGCAGTCAGATCGCAGGTAAATGCCTGAAAGACATGGTCGGAATGCAACTGCGGGGGGCAAAAGATGCGGTTTACGGCAACCGAAAGGGATAGCCGAAAGGAAGAAACAAAAAAATATTGCAGAAAATTAAAAACGTTTAGAACTTTAAAACTATAACCAAGAATTCAAAGGAACACAAGGGGAGTTGCCAAAACTCTAGCTAGGGTTTTCACCATAGCTTGCACAAATGAGCACCTACTAAGGAAAAGGGACTCCTTAGTAGCAGTTCAGAAAAACAACAAATGAAAGATAGTACAGTAAAATAGTAACTACTCTAAGCATGTGCATAAAACAAAAAAGACAAGATAATAAAAAGGGTTTTTGTATTGATTATACATCCAATGTGAAGGTTGGTGAAGCCTTTACAGTAGTCCAAGAGGGTTGCTTCCAAGCTTCAAGTTTTTCTCCTTTCTCTTTCTCCAAAGGGATTTGGAAATGGGCCAAAAGGGGCACTCAAATGTGAAAGTAGCTCAGGGGTGAGCTAGGGTTTCAGGAGTGATTTTGGTAGAGTGAGGGTGTGTTTGACTATGGATATGAAATGAGGGGCCTCTATCACCTATTTATAAGTTTTTAGTGGTGGAGTGCTAGCCCATGGTTTTGGGCACCATATGGTTTAGGTCAGCTGTATAGGATTTTTGCTTCCTTTTTCCCTCTTTTTCCTCTTTTTTGTATTTTTTATTCCCTTTTTAGAGGGTTTGTACTATTTTGTAGGAATTTTGGATTATTTTGGGGGGAAAAGGTGTTTTTTGGCCTTTTGGAGGCTTTTTTAATGGTTTTGTGGCCTTTTGGAGGCTTTTTAATGGGATTTTAAGGTTTTGAAGGCAAATATGGTAGGAAATATAGACAAATGAGTCATGTAATGGGGTAGATGAGGTAGTGAGCACTTTTTGGGTGTTAACAAAGAGAAAGGGAATGAAAAGAAAAAATAGGATATGGAAGAAGAGATGGATAAAGGAGAAGGGCAGAGCTTACAGGAGCAAGGTAACTTTCAGGAAAACCCTCCAGAACGTAATGAAGACCCCGAGGTCATTGCCCAGCTCGCTGAAGCACGAACAGAATTGGAAAGGCTCATAAATGAGTTGGCAACATTAAGAATTTGTCCAGGAAGCCAGGCCACACCTCCCCCATTCTCAGCCGAGAAGACACAAATCCTAAAGATGCACCATACAGAAGAGCTCCGGTAGTTTATTTACAAGAAGAATGGGGTGTATTCTAGCTTCATAGATTGAAGAAAGATCTCCTTATAGAGGTAAGCACTCCTAAGGAATTTATTGATGCATCATTGAACTCCACAGAGCTGGAGAAAGACCGATTGAGTGAGTTCTTCTTGCACAATTTTGTAGTTTTTGGCTCGTCCAACTGGTCACCAAACCCATATGTGGGTGATTTCCAGTTCAGGGCATTGTGTTTGTGGATGAACCACGAAATTGAGCGAGCCTAGGACTATCATCTCTATGTGGCATCCAAATGGCAAACTCCATTAATGATCAGACCTGATCCCACTCACCTTGAGGGAATAATTTATAATCACAGGATCCTCACTCAGGATGAGGAGCTGATATCCATTCTCCTCGCAAAACAACAGGTGGCGATGAGTGACTTCGACATTACACTCCGCAGCACACAAAAGGAAGTTGATGAGTCCATCAGGGAAAGGTGGAGTAGGGTGGCAAATGATCTAAAACAAAGAGAACTCCACTCTCCCCTCAAGATTAAGGATGCTCTCTTCAAAACCATTCTCTATAAAGAATCCCTGGCAAGAAACCAACTAAGGTGGATTGGGATGAGATTGAATCCTCCATTCTTTCTTTCCCCAGTCCTCAAAGAACAGATTAATGAAGAGGAGGAGAGGAAGGCATGGGCCAGGGAGGATCAGAATTTTGGGTATCTCAGACAGGCAGGGGAACCTAAGGTGGCAGCATGGGATATCAGGGAGGTCATCGATGAAAGGAACAGGTCACCCAAGGATGGGTGAATCCTTCAAGTAGGGGAGAGAATGATGGGTCCATTTTTCAGGTATTTTGATAACCCTTTTTCCACAGTCCAGCTCAAGCAATGGTAACGAAATGCACTCAATTGTGGGAAACGTGTTTTACTATAATGATTTAATGAAATTGTTTTATGATTAATCTTGTATGTTAGAATGTGTATCAATTAAACTGATTATATGGAAACCAAGCATGATTGAGTAGGTTCAGGTTTATTAAAAGAAGGACATGTAGAAGACTAAAGGATCACCAAGCTCGATGCCCTGTTTCCTGATTTATAGGGGACACACTCCCATTTTCAAGATGAATCGGCACTTTGACAATCAGTTAGGATTAGAGTTAAATCGTATAAATATGGACCTCTCGAGTAGCAAGAGGCCACTACTGTTATTTTTGTGAAAGACATTATTGTTAACATTTTCTGCACTATTGAGATACTGAAGTACAGACTTCTATTTTGACATGGATTTTACATATTAATGAAAGATTGATGATTAATTCCAGCAAACGTTTCTGAGTTTTTATTCTCTCCTGAGTATGGGTTGGGGTGTTAAATTTTGAGCATTAATTCATTATAATCTAGGATCTTTGCTGAGAGAATAACATATACAGTATATCAATGCATGACAATCACAATATAACAAGCATCACAAGAATCAAAAGCATAAGAGACAAGAGACACAGAGTTTCCGTGGGGAAAACCCTAAGGTAAAAACCCCCACAACTTCCTCAGAGATAGAGAGAGCAATGGCTCAACCAAAATACAACCAAATAACACTGAGATAGTCTCCAAGCAGATGATCCTCCTCTTCCTCACTAGTGCGCCACTTCTAAGAGTGAGAGTGAGTTACTTTTTCGAGTGAGTAAAATAGAGATCTCCTATCTCTATTTATACTTACCTTTTTTCCCAGTGACCTTATGGGGCCGAATTGTCTATCTAGATACATCCACATTATATTATATATAATTCAGGGCCGACCCCACATGGTGTTCTAATAACCCATCCGCAAGTACACACACTTGCGACACTTGTCAATCCACATGACGACACTTCCTTATAGAGGAATAACACATCTATTATAAGGGTACAATACATATATATATAATACACAGATGAAATACACTCCGAAGTTACATATACATCAACACTCCCTCTTAACTAGGAAGGTATTTCTCGACACAAATCTGCTAGACAAGTCTTCTTCTCGGGATCATCGTCATCGATGCATCGTCATCATCATCGTCACTGCTGCTGCTATCTCAACCAATCTCTGACTCTACTCATCATAGGAAGTTCTACAGAGCCAATCCTTTTTCATACTGGATGTAGGCCCACCACCTGCAAGTCTTCATCATCCCTGGCCATACTGTGGAATTCTCAGGACTCATTACGTGCATCACAAAACCTGGCTGCAGCATCCCAGGCTATTACGAGCACACAGCTCTACCTATAGGATCTCCTAGGAGCAAATTATATGTGACCCATCACAAAACCTGGCTGAAGCATCCCAGGATGTTACGAGCACATGGCTCTACCTGTCGGATCTCCTAGGTGCACATTACATGTGATCTCACCACAAAACCTAGCTGAAGCATCTAAGGCCTTTTTCATCCTGTCCAGATCTCCCAGGAGCAAATTACATGTGGTCATGGCAAAACCTGGCTGAAGCATCTGAGGCCTTTTTCATCCTGTCCAGATCTCCCAAGAGAAAATTACATGCCATAGGACAAAACCTCGCAAGAGAATCTGTCAGATATCCCAGGGCACCGAATTACATGCCATAGGAAAAACCTCGAAAGACTATCTACATATCTCCCAGAGCACAAATTATATGTCCTCCCAAGCAAAACCTCGAAAGAGCATTTTCCAGATGTCCCAGGGCACTGAATTACATGCCATAGGAAAAACCTTGAAAGACCATCTGCAAATCTCCTAGGGCACAAATTACATGCTTACTTGCACAACCTGATCCACGGCCACAAAGTATCATCTGATACTCATCATACATCATCATGATGTCCACATGATCATCCTGATCATCATCACTACAACATCCTGCTGCATGTCATCTGGAGAAGCTCGTCATCCATGATCATCCTGATCATACAATGCATCCATCTGATGCACACCAAGTATCTACCTGATACATATCAACATATACAATGTATCTACCTGATACATACATAGATACATGATCCACACAATGTATCCATCAGCATACATGATATACCTGATCATACAAAGATACATGATCCACACAATGTATCCATCAACATACATGATCTACCTGATCATACAAAGATACATGATCCACACAATGTATCCATTAGCATCCAACATGATGCATACATACATAAATGATACAACTGATCATATCCAGCATCCAACATGATGCATACATACATAAATGATCCATCTGATCATATCCAGCATCCAACATGATGCGTACATACATATAAATGATCCAACTGATCATATCCAGCATCCAACATGATGCATACATACATAAATGATCCATTTGATCATATCCAGCATCCAACATGATGCGTACATACATATAAATGATCCAACTGATCATATCCATCATCCAACATGATGTGTATACAAAATACATACACATGATCCAACCGATCATATCCAACAGAAACTAGAACATCATCCTGATGCTCATCATCCAGCACTTACATCCACCGCCATGTGAAGGATCCCCCTTCCAACATGCTTGGAATGGCTTCAGCAAATGTGTCCATCACTTCTTCCTCGAAGAGTCCTCGATCTGAAGAACGCCAAGACTCTCTCTGAAGTACTCGAACTTCACCCTGGCTAGTGGCTTTGTCAGCACATCTGCAATTTGCTCGTCCGTCGCAACATACAGGAACTTCACGGCTCCTCTCTGCACCATATCTCTGATATAGTGATATTTGATCTCTATGTGTTTCGACCTGTCATGAAACACTGGGTTCTCGGACAGCTTCACACAACTCTGGTTATCACAGAAGATACCAGTAGCATCCAACGGGAGATCAAATAACTCAGACAGTAGCTTCCATAGCCATACTGCCTCACAGCTAGCTGAACAGGCTGCAACATACTCTTCCTCAGCTGTACTCAGTGCCATGCAGGACTGCTTCCTACTAAACCAAGAGATCACACTTGATCCCATACTGAAGCAACATCTAGATGTGCTCTTTCTATCTGCAGCACTGCCAGTCCAATCTGAATCAACATAACCCTGCAGGTTAAAATTTTGATTTGCTTCATACTTGAGCCCATAATCCACTGTACCCTTCAGGTACCTCAGAACATGCTTTATAGCAATCAGGTGAACACTCCTTGGATCCATCAGGAACTAGCTCAATGTGTTCACAGCAAAGCAAATGTCCGGTCTCGTGTTCGTCGGGTACATCAAGGACCCAATCATTTGACGATACATGGAGACATTAACCGGCTCAGATGAAGCATCACATAGAAGCTTCAGATTCGATGCCATAGGTGTGGCCATGGCCTTGCAATCCATCATCCTGAATCTCTTCAGGATATCTACTGTGTACTTCCCTTGACCAAGGAAGATCCCACCTGCACTCTGCCACACCTCCATGCCTAGGAAATAGTGCATCATTCCCAAATCTTTCATATCAAATTCAGCAGCAAGCTTCCTTTTAGTATCTGCAATCAGTCTGTCATCTCCTATTACAAATAAGTCATCCACATACAGGAGTAGAATCACAGGATTCCCTTCCTCAACCTTGTAGTAAAGGTTGGAATCTGCTTTACTCTTGGTAAAGCCCAAACTAGATAGGAAATTGGCCATCCTACCATACCAGGTTCTGGGAGCTTGCTTCAAGCCATACAAGGCTTTCTTCAATCTGCATACTTATGACTCCCTGTCATGTATTTCAAAACCAAGTGGCTATTCCACATATACTTCCTCTTCAACTACACCATTCAAGAAAGCAGTCTTGACATCCATCTGGTGTATTTTCCATTTCATTGCTATAGCCAGGGCAAGTACTATTCTGATAGAAGTATACCTGGCTACAGGTGCAAAAGTTTCTTCATAATCTATTCCCTCTTTATGAGAGAATCCACGAGCTACGAATCTTGCTTTGTATTTCTCCACACTGCCATCTGCAGCATGCTTGATTTTGAAGATCCATTTAGAAGTTACAACAAACTTCTCTTTAGGTCTTGGGACAACCTCCCAAACATCATTCTTCATTATTGATTGGTATTCCTCAACCATGGCATCCTTCCATTCTTTATTTTCCGTTGCTTCTTCATAACTGGAAGGCTCTTGGTTCATAATGTCACAGAGTAAAGCAACATAGCTGGTCTGTGATCTGGTTCTCTTCTTTGCTCTGTGTTCTTCTTCTGGAATGCCAAATATTTCTGCATCTTGAATGAGCTCTCTAGCCCATGCAGGTTTCCTCTTGTGAGGGTTATCCTCACGGGGTGGATCTATAGGTTCTTGTGGATCTTCAACTTCACGAACAAATTCTGGAACTGCTTCAGTCATGGTAGTGTCTTGAAATCTTGTTTCCTTAGGTTCTTCATAAACTTCAATGGGTTCCTTCCTTGATTTGATGAATGCTGAGTTTTCATCAAATGTTACATCCCTGCTAACATCAATCTTCTTGAACCCTGGAAAGTATATTCTGTAAGCCTTCGAGCTTTCACTGTAACCCACAAAGATACCCTTCTTTCCTGAAGGATCAAGTTTAGTCCTCTTTTCCTTTGGGACATGAGTATATACTTGACAACCAAATATTTTGAGATGACTGACTTCAGGTTTCTTACCAGAAAAGACCTCTTCTGGTGTCTTGTTGTCCAATATCTTGTGGGGTGTTCTGTTTTGCACATATACAACTGTTCTAGCTGCTTCTGCCCATAGATGCATAGGTAGATCCTGGTCATGTAGCATTGCCCTTGCTACTTCCATGATAGTTCTGTTCTTCCTTTCTGCAACTCCATTTTGTTGTGGATTATAAGGAGCAGTCAACCCCATCTTAATCCCTGAATCACTACAAAGCTTCTTGAATTCACTTGAGGTGAATTGTCCTCCATTGTCGGATCTGAATGTTTTGATCTTCTTGTCAGTTTGATTCTCCATCAAGGTTTTGAATTCCTTGAATTTATCAAGCACCTCATCTTTTCTCTTCAAGAAGTATACCCAAGTCTTCCTGGAGAAGTCATCAATAAATGAGAAATAGTAAACATACCCACTCAGGGAACTGGATGACATAGGGCCACATACATCTGAGTGGATGATTTCTATGATGTCTTTTGCCTTGCTTTCACTGCTTGGGAAAGCCTTCTTAATGTTCTTACCTTTTGCACATCCTTTGCAAACACCTTCATGTTTGGTCTTGATTTTAGGAAGACCCTCTACTGCCTTACTTGCAAGTGGAAGTGCTCTATAGTGCATATGAGCTAGTCTTCTATGCCAAAGTTCACTTGGCTCCATGGATTCATGCACCATGGCATGTTCAGGTTGTCCCTTCAATTTATACAAGCCTCCCTCTTGCTCTCCAATCACTACTGCATCATCTATGGTCTTTCCCTTTGGCCACATTAGGACTTGTCCATCCACAAATGCAACCCTCATACCTTTTTCATCCAATGCAGAGATGGAGAGTAAGTTCTTCTTGAGCCCAGGTACATAAAGTACTTCTTTTATCTTCAAGGATTTTCCAGAATCTAGGTTGTAGGAGGCTTCACCACTTCCTTTGATTGGGTATTGATAATCATCCCCAAGTTTCACCTTATCGGGTGATTCATGTTCAGATAGATTCACAAAAGATTCCTTAAACCTAGTCATGTGTTTGGAAGCCCCACTATCAATCAACCAATCATTACAACCATGGGAGATGGTACCTGTGAGAGTAGAGATCAGAACATACTCTTCTTCACTTGATGAGTCATCATTACTATCACTTTCTTCCCTAGCCTTCTTCTTTGGGGGTTCATCATCTTCGGCAGCATGAGCATGAAATTTTCTTTTGCTACCCTTCTTCTTCTTGTTGGAGATGTTGTTGTCCTTCTTGTTCTTGGGACAATTTATGGCAATATGTCCTTTCTCATTACAGGTGAAGCATATTCTTCTTTCTTTGAAGTGATGTGAAGATCTCTTGGAGTGAGATGGCTCTCTCTTGGACTTCCCTTTCTTGGTGTGAGCTGTGAGAGCTTGATCTTCATTCCCCATCTTTTCTTCTCGTGCCATAAGCCTTGCTTATTCTTGTGAGCATTCTTCTCGTAGTCTACTGAAGGAGATCAACTTCTTCCTTGCACAAATTCCTTGGATAAAGGAATCCCATGACCTAGGTAGGCCATTTAGAGTGGTCATCACCACTTCACCATTCTCCACCATTTCATCCACTGCTTCTAGTTGTTCCTTGATCTGGGACACCCTTGAAAAATAAGATTGAATGGTTTCTCCATTCTGAAACTTTACTCCTTTCAATTGGTTCCGCAGGGTCATCTTCCGATTTATGTTCTTCCCTTGAAACAGCTTGGTCAAAGATTCAAACATCTCCTTGGGTGTCTTAAGAGAAGACACATGGGGTATGAGATGGTCTTTGATAGAATCAGCAATGAGTCTCTTTGCCTTGACCAAGTTCTTCTTGTGCAATACCTTGGCCTCTTCATCCTCTGGGATAGGGATGTCTTCTTTCACATATGAGTCCAACTCATTCTCTTCCAGGATTAACCCAATCCTATACTTCTAGGCTCGAAAGTTATCAGCCCCTTCAAGCTTATCCTCAAGCTCGGTGTGGAGAGACATCTTAAAGAGTACTTCAAATGGAAATAAAAAAGATTTAGAACTTACCACTTGAAGTGCTGAAAACTGGATCTGGTCCCGGATTAGGGTTTGTCAGAGAAACCCTAAAAATTCAAAATGTGAATTTCAAATTTCTGAAAGGATAGAAAGATGTGCTTTGGTGAGCTGATCAGCCTGGTGCATTCAGAATTTGAGATCAGCAAAGTCTTGCCCTTCAGAATTGCCATTTTGTCCTCTCGAGTTCATTGGGGAGAGCCCTGAATTAGGGTTTGAGTTTCCCGAAGATCTACCCAACCAAAAATCTCGAACCAAAGCTCTAAACTTTGATTTTTGCAAGGAGGTTCCAGCTGTGCCTTCAGATTCCAGAAATTCCTATTTTTTTGGAAACCCTAATTTTTAGGGCCAAAACTGAAAATGCTCGAAATTGAGTTCTGATTGGACAGATAGATGCCCCTTGATGAGTAGAGTCAATCTACTATACTAATTTTCAAAAATCTGTGGAGAGAAACTCAATAAACAAGGAACCCAAGCTTCCATCACTGCAAAGTGTCTTCTTCTCAGGTTAGCTCTGATACCATGTTAAATTCTGAGCATTAATTCATTATACTCTAGGATCTTTGCTGAGAGAATAACATATATAGTATATCAATGCATGACAGTCACAATATAACAAGCATCACAAGAATCAAAAGCATAAGAGACAAGAGACACAGAGTTTCCGTGGGGAAAACCCTAAGCTGAAAAACCCCACAACTTCCTCAGAGATAGAGAGAGCAATGGCTCAACCAAAATACAACCAAATAACACTGAGATAGTCTCCTAGCAGATGATCCTCCTCTTCCTCACTAGTGCGCCACTTCTGAGAGTGAGAGTGAGTTACTTTTTCGAGTGAGTAAAATAGAGATCTCCTATCTCTATTTATACTTACCTTTTTGCCCAGTGACCTTATGGGGCCGACTTGTCTATCTAGATAAATCCACATTATATTATATATAATTCAGGGCCGACCCCACATGGTGGTCTAATAACCCATCGGCAAGTACACACACTTGCGACACTTGTTAATCCGCATGACGACACTTCCTTATAGAGGAATAACACATCTCTTATAAGGGTACAATAAATATATATAAAATACACAGATGGAATACATTCCGAAGTTACATATACATCAACATGGGGAGGGCTTGTCGAACACATAGGTCAGGAGATTCCTATCTGCAGTTATTTTTCCAAGTATGCATTTTACATTGATGAACAGTTTTATGATATATGGTAGCGTTGAATGAGTCATTGTTTTCTATAGTAGTTTAGAATGCATTCTGTAGTACAGTAAAACGATTTCAGTAGTCCTGTAGGTTCTTTCTTGCAACGCATATTTTTATCCACGATTACATGTGTAATAGCTTAGCTTTCAATGTCATGGTTAGATCTAGAGTTCACTGCAGTTTCTCATCGTGATTAGTTTCTTTTAACTTCTTAGTAGAAGATGGGTAAGCATAGAATGATCGTATTTCAATTCTAGACTGGTAGAATAAGATAGATCAAGACTCAAATTGTGTCCACAGACAGTGTGATGAACCTGCAATAATTAATTAATGAAAATACATGAGATATCAGAAATAATAGAATAGAATCACTTTTATATTGATCACGGGCCACTTCAAAGGGGAAACCTCCTTTGAGCAAGCTCAATACAATTAACTTCATGGTGCCTTCAATGACCTCAACACACACTTATATACTAAGTCTATGCCCAATACTATGAGTCAAAACCATGGGACATATAATACTACGGGACGACTTACAAAGCATATGCGTCCAATACTATGGGTCAATAATATGGGCTAATATAAACTACGGATCAACAAATACTACGGGACGACTTACAAAGCATATGCGTCCAACAACAATATACTAACATAGTAAAGAGAAGGGTTTACATAGGTTCCTAACATCCCCTCTCCTTTAGCAAAAGCTTTGTCCTCAAAGCTTTGGTTGGAGAAATTGCTGCAGAATCTGTAGGAATGGTTCCCCGGTAGCATCCTCGGGTTGCATTTCAGGCCACTGACGCCTTTGGATTGTCAAGGAGGATTGATTGGAAGGCTATAGATGAAGAAGAACCCTGTCAGCTGCGTGGAAAATGCACTCAGAACGGTGCTGATCGGCTTGTTATTTCAGGCGAATTCTGTCCATGTGAAGATTGTCCTGCAGAATGAGAAGAATCTGATCACGGTTTCGAAGAACCGAGTCAATTTCCTGAACTGGGGAGCTGCTAAGGGTGTATGGAAGAATAAATGGCGGTGTTTTTCCATAGACTGCTTCATATGGTGTCCTTTGAGATGTGGTATTGTACCACCAGAGCATTGCTAGGAAATCCATAGAAATAGTTGGCCAAAGCTGTGTAGGGATGGGCAAGGGTTTGAGCAATTCGGAAAGGAGTGTCGTTTCACCCTTGTTGACTTGGAAAGTATCATCGTCAACCACCATCTATTGAATTGTCATTTTTAGTCCCTGCCAAAAGAAGTTACATTGTTCCCGGTCATACATTTTGTAGAACCCAGAGTGCCCTGTTGATGAAGAAGCATGGAGTTCATAGAAGAGAGAGCCCTGTTGAACATATTGCAACCAATTTGGAACAAGCAGAGAAAGAGCTGTAAGAGAAACTGGGTCATCAATTGTGCAAGAAGGAGCATCTTCCACCATATTGTCCTTACCCTTCTTGTAAGTGATCACATAGGGATAACCCATTTCAGGTGTGTTGGGGAGGAGACCCATTGTTCCAGAAAATTTTCCAGACTTGGGAGATCAGTCTTGATGCAGAAATAATTCCCTAATAGGTATGGCTGCCACTTCTGTACTGCATGCAAAATAGCCATCATTTCCTGCTGAGAGGTAGATGTGGTTAAATTCTTACTGGAAAGGTCTCTTGAAGGCAGCAAGCTCATTGGTTCAGCAAAGATACCTACATATCTATCCAAGGAAGTAGTGGAGACTGTTGATGGGTGCATCTGAATGGAATTGAGTTGAGCGATGACACCATGTGAATTCTTCCTAAGGATTTTTTCCAGGCGATGTGAACTGATGATGCAGAGAGACCCTGGTTGTAAGCCCATAAATTTGTGTTGTGCCCGTTGACTTTAAACTGCATGCAAAGTTCAGCAAAATCCCATAAGATGGGGCCAAGTGTGCGTAACCATTGAATGCCCAAAACCACATCACATCCACCTAAGGACAAGGAAAACATGTTAAAGTGTAGGTTATAATCTTCCATAGAGATACGCACATTGTGACACTTCCCCTTGCAAGGTAAGGTGCCCCCATTGGCAACCATGACTTCAAAGTTGGAGCAAGGATGGACAAAACAATCAGCCTATTTGGCAATCCGAGGGTCAAAGAAGTTATGAGTGCTACCATAATCAATGAGTATGGTAAGAGGGAGCTTCTTGAAGTATCCCCTGACCCGCATTGTTTGTGGGGTGGTGATGCCGGTTATAGCATGGAGAGAGATCTCGAGTGGGTCGTCTTGAGATGGGGTGTCAACAAGCGGGTGTTGAATGTCGACCCGATCATCTACTATATCTGTAGCTTCTTCACCAAGTTCTAAGGCAGGTGGAGAATCCACATCCAAGAGATAGAGCTTTTGTTGAACACATCTATGTCCCCGAGTGAATTTCTCATCACAATTATAGCAAAGCCCTTATTCTCGGCATGCCTGCATTTCTATTTCAGACAAATGCTTGATAGGAGTTGGTTGAGGAGAAGGCGTGATGGGAGGTCATTGGGAACCCATATTTCTGAAGGGAACAAAGGTGGGTTTGGAGTGTTGTTGAGCTGCGATCTTGTCCTTCCAGCTTAGCCAACCCTAGGACTTCCATCATTGTGTTGGGACAAAACATTTTGACCTCTGAGCGGATTTCATCCTTGAGACCACTGATAAAACAACTCCTGTAGAATTCATCAGACAATCCTTCTGTGTGATTGGCCAATTTCTCAAATTCTGTCTGATACTCTCTCACTGTGCCAATTTGGTGAAGTTTAGTGAGTGCTCCTGTGAAATCATCAAAAGCACTAGGACCAAATCGTGGCAAAATGAGTTGGCAAAAATCTATCCAGTTTGGCTCGGGATGAGCTTTGATGTACCAACGGTACCATTGAAGGGCTTCCTGTTCCAAATGAAAGGATGCAAGTGGAACTTTCTAGACATCAAAAGTATTATGCAGACTAAAATATTGTTCTGCTCGGTATATCCATCCAGTCGGATCAATACCATTGAAGAGAGGAAAATCAAGCTTCGGCCCACGAAAATTGCTGGAAGAAGAGAACCCGGTGGCTGCAAAAGATTCTAGCTGTCGGTTATTGTTCATGGCTAAATGCTGAAGATGGAGGCTGAGAAATTTTTCATCCAGATCTTGGAGTTTGGTTTGGATGGCTGCAAGTGCTTCTGTGGTAAAATTTGAAGGTGATTGGGTGAAATCTGAGGAAGTTATGGCAAACCCTAAAAATAGACAAATGTGGGACTTCAGGCTTTGGGAAGGGGAATTGGGGATAGGGTCCTCAGGAATGAAAGATGCAGAATGGAATGACAGGGGTGCCCCAAAAAGTTCAAGGGAAACAGAGTGAAAATAAGGGAGATATGGAGAACAAACTGATTTTTATTTTTTTTATTTTTTTCCAGAAATGGATCGGCAACAGCGGCGCAGAAGGGATCTGCAATAGATGGAACTGCAATGGTGTGAAAGGGATTGAAAATGGCTGGATCTGAAATGGCGACTGGATCTGGAACAATTTTTAGAATAGATTTGAAATGGCTGGATCTGGAGTGGAAGTGATTGGCAACAGTTCAACTGAAAATAGATATGGAACCCAGGTATGTGCGGCTTCCTAACAGTTCAGGGGTTTCACTCGGCCACCAATGCTGTCTGACGGCTTGCATATTGGGGCAGTATCCCTCACTCCATGGCTCAGGTAAAACTGATAACCGCTTTGCCATAAACGACAGCTCTTGGTTTACCTCACGGGTGGAAACTAGTCAATCAGGTAGGTGTCATTGCCCTTTTCGCTAGCAGGTCCTCTCAATGGGCCAGCTACTTTGGGGTTCCTGTGGTACTCCTCACAATGAATTTTAGGGATTATGCCCAAGTACTTCCCACAGTTAAGTGGATATGGATTATTCCCAAATCAGAAGCTGCAACAGATGCAAAAAAAAATTGGCAGAAATTCCACCCAACGAGCCCAAGAAAGTGCTCTGATACCAGATGTGATGAACCTACAATAATTAATTAATGAAAATACACGAGATATCAGAAATAATAGAACAGAATCACTTTTATATTGATCACGGGTCACTTCGAGGGGGCAACCTCCTTTGAGCAAGCTCAATACAATTAACTTCACGGTGCCTTCAATGACCTCAACACACACTTATATACTAAGTCTATGCCCAATACTATGAGTCAAAAACATGGGACATATAATACTATGGGATGACTTACAAAGCATATGCATCCAATACTATGGGTCAATACTATGGGCTAATATAAACTACGGATCAACAAATACTACGGGACGACTTACAAAGCATATGCGTCCAACAACAATATACTAACATAGTAAAGAGAAGGGTTGACATAGGTTCCTAACAAACAGTAGTTACTGACTTCGTTTCCCCAATAGTAAAATATCTCTGTTATGGTATTTTCATTCTCAGCATTTAGTTATTTCAGCATGTTGATTATTTCAAATAGATTTACTGTCTTTATATCTTTATTTCTTAGAATAGATCAGCATCGAATTACTTCAGCATTTTAATTACTTAGAATAGATTCCCTGCTTTACTTCTTAGAACATATTTACTGCTTTCAGCACTTTAATTCTTTTAATCAGATTCATTGCTTTCCAGTATTCAATTTCGTAGCATAATCAGTTTTCACATTAAGTAGACAACCTTCACATTTAGTAGACAATCTTTAAAACATCGATACCGCCCTTTAACTGTGACAAGAGATTATCCTATAAAGAGCACAGACAGTGCATGCATCTCTCAAGTTTGTACGTTCCCCGGGTTGACATTTAAAGTAGGCTCTTGGTATAAGCTGCCCTCATTAGGCATCCATATTAGGAGCTCACCATGCCTCGTCGACAAAGGGATAGGTTTGGCCGCTTTCTGCCCAAGCATTCCATGAGCAACAACAGTAATAACAGTTCTAACCATTCTCAGTTTTAATTTCTACACTCTGAAAATGAAACTGAATCCACATACGATCTAAACAGAAGCAGCTTCACTACTAGTTCCAACTCAAAAACCACAATGGAAAATGAAGAGGAGGAACCTAGGGAGCTTTTCACCTTTCCCATTAGCATACCTCTTGGAGATGCCAGGATGAAGAACATCAATCCTAATAATCTACCAAACTTTCATGGTTTGACTTCAGAATATCCTAACACATTCCTGTTTGAATTTGAGGTATTTTGCAGATCATTTGATTACACTATTGATGCACAAAAGCTAAGGCTTTTTCCTTCCACAATGAAAGACCTATCACTTCGGTGGTTCATGAGCCTTGAAGGGAATAGTATCTTTAGCTGGGATCAAATGAAACTGGCATTCTTAGAAAAATATAGGGACTACTGCAAGGCGAAAGATACAAGGGATGAAATCTTTAGGATGCAACAAGGAGAAAGAGATTCATTAGAGGATTATGCCCAAATATTTCAACTCAGCTACAAACGAGCCAGTCATTGCACCTTGGATCCTGAATCACTAAAACTTGTCCTTCTTAGAGGTGTAAAAGAAGAGAATTTTGAAGTCTTAAATCTTCTAGGAGATGGAGATATATTCCAAAAATATTTTGACTAGATCCTGCAAATCTTCAAAAACTACTCTAGATCCAGGAAAACTAAGAATGGGACAAGGGATACACACACATCTACTAGTGGATCAACAACTTCAGGACCAACACTTACAAAATATGATTTAGGAAACCTGCTAGACGACATGAAGACTGACATCTTGCAATCTCTGGCCATGCAACTTGATGCTCTTCAAATAAAAAAGAAATAGGATGAAATTAACCAAGCCTTGGAAGTATTCTGTCCTCGTTGTAGAAAAAAACATGAAAAGGGGCAGTGCACCTTGAACACAATAGAAGTATGTGATCTCTGCACTGACGACCATTCCACTGATAAATGTCCCCTCTTGCCCTCATGTAAGGCAGCTATTCAAGACCTAGCAGCTGAAGGAGCAATAGAACAGCTCTATTTTATAAATCAGAGGAGGAATAATTTTGTTAGACCATATCAACAGAGCAATCAAGCCTACTATAATCAAGGATAGCCAAATTGGAACTCTGGACTAACTCCATGGAAAGCACAGCCAAATCAAAACCAATGGCAATAGAATCAACAAACATATCAACCATCCTATCAACAACCGTATTATCCACCATCTTATAATCAATACCCCCCACCTTTTCCAACCACCACAAATTATGCAATTCAATCCCCATCCATCAAATTGGAGGGTGCCATTACAACAGCCACTTATTATGCCACCTCCACAACCTCAGCCACCCCCCATACCTCCACCCATTCCATCCCAACCAATCCCAAATCCTAATAATAATAGACCTCCACAACAACAACAACCTTATAACCTTGATATCACACAATTCCCTACTTATGTTGTAGACACCATAGAAATAAACGAAATAAACCTGTGATCTGGAAAAACGTTGGAGAATACATCCCCACACAACATCCAACAACCGGAAGCTCAAGACCAAACATCAGAACCCTATGTTCAACATCCAGATGAACCAGAACCTCCTGAGGAGGAAACCCAACCACTCCCATGCAACAGAAACCCTCCATTTCCAGAAAAACTAGTCCAAAGTACAAAAGAAGAGGAAGAGAATACAATTTTAAATGAATTCAAGCACTTAAACATCCAAATCCTGATTTTACAAGCCATAAGGGATGTGCCCATCTGCAACAAATTTATTAGAGAGAATTGCTAAAGAAACCAGGAAGGAGGAAGCGTGACCCACCAACTATAAATGTAGTGGGACAATTGGCCGATTTCATGCTGGGTGTCATTATAAACCCTAAATATCTTGATCCTGGTAGTTCGGTAATAAACGTCACCATAAATAACAAGCAAATAAATAAAAGCTTAATAGATTTGGGAGCTGCGATCAATGTCATGACTAAGGAAGCCATGTTATACCTAGGACTCCAATCAATGGTCAGACCAACCACAACAGTACTCCAACTAGCAGACACATCCACTGTGAAACCTAAAGGAATGCTAGAAGACATTATGATCAATATTGAATCCTAGGAATACCCAGTGGATTTTATAATAATTGAAATCAAAAGCAAATTTAGTGGCTATCCAATTATACTAGGTAGACCTTGGTTAGCAATTGTGGATGCTTACATAGGTTGCCGATCATGGAATATGACAATTACCAGTGGACATACCAGGAAGAAAATCACAATCTACCCACCAACAATGAAATCTTCATAGTTAGAATATCAAAATTGGATTGTTGATTACCAAAACACACCAAATCACAACCTCTGACCTATCCTAACAATTGATCCTGCAATATCACTAAAAGCAATAGATGAAGATGGCCATATAGATAGATTTATACAAAATGTATCTTCTAACAATCATGTTATTCAAGAATTTTTTTCCATAGAAACAGGTGACAATTCAAAAGAGAACATGGATGACTTATGGACAGAAGTACTGGAAGAACAGATTGAAAAGGTAAAAGTCATGGAAATTCACCTTGGCAAAACGGTCAACATAAATTCCAATTTGGAACCAGAACAAGAAAGGAAATTAATGAAGATACTAGAAGAACAAAGTAAAGCATTTGCATGGACATATGCAGACATGAAAGGAATATATCCTGATATCTGCAAACACTACATTTACATCAAAGAAGGTTCTACTCCTATCAGGAAACCACAAAGAAGGCTGAACCCTGCATTAAAAGACATAGTCAAAGTGGAATTACAAAAGTTATTAGATGTAGGGTTTATCTATCCAATATCTGATAGTGAGTGGGTCTCACCACTAGTTATAGTACCCAAAAAAGGAGGCAAATGGAGAATTTGTGTGGACTACAGGGAGCTGAATAAAGAAACCAAGAAAGATCACTTTCCACTTCCATTTATGGATCAGGTGCTAGATACATTATCTGGAAACAAGTATTTTTCATTCTTAGATGGTTTCAGTGGGTACAACCAAATTTTAATACACCCAGCTGATCAAGATAAGACAACCTTTACATGCCCATGGGGAACTTATGCCTATAGGGTCCTACCCTTTGGTTTATGTAATGCCCTAGCAACATTTCAAAGATCTATATTGAGTATTTTCTCTGATTTTATAAATGACAAAATCGAAGTCTTCATGGATGATTTCACACCCTATGGACAGAACTTTGACGAGGCATTGAACAATCTTGATTTAGTATTAAAAAAATGTACTTGAAAGGAGCTTGTGCCTAAGAAATGACAAATGCAGGATGTTAATGGAAGAAGGCATCATTCTAGGACATCATATATCATAAAGAGCGATAGAGGTTGATCAAGCCAAAGTCTCAGTAATCAGAACACTGCCCCCACCTATCAAACAAAGGGATGTGAAAAGTTTCCTTGGACAGACAGGGTACTACAGAAGGTTTATTGAAAATTATAGCAGAATTGCTGCCCCCATGTTTGCACTTTTCACAAATGACAATGAGTTCATATGGACAAGAAACTGCATGACATCCTTTGAAAGTCTTAAGCAGAAAACAATCACAACACCAGTACTCCAAGGACCAAACTGGGAAATTCCATTTCACATCCACACAGATGCATCAGATAAAGCCATCGGATCTGTGCTTGGACAAGAACAAGACAAGAAACCCTATGACATATACTATATAAGCAAAAGTTTGGCTGGGGCAGAACTCAACTACACAGTCACAGAGAAGGAATTTCTGGTAGTCATACATGCAATTAATAAATTCAGGCATTACATCATAGGATACCAAAGTTTTATCCACACTGACCACTCAGCAGTCAGATATCTTATGAACAAGCCTAATACTAGTGCAAGAATTATTATATGGATGCTACTTCTACAAGAATTTGACATTACTATAATAGATAAACCAGGCAAGCATAATGTGGTAGCCGGCTTTTTGTCAAGGGTCACACATGGAAAAGATAACGAATTGGTTCAAAATAACTTCCCTGATGAACACCTTTTTCCATATCAATAAGAAGCCCATGGTTTGCTGACATAGCAAACTATTTAGTATCCGGAAAGTTTCCAGAACATTACAGTTATAAAGAAAGGACAAAAGTAATAAGGAAAAGTGCCACATATACATGGATAGAGGGCATGTTTTTTAAACAGGGACTATATCAAGTACTTAGAAGGTGCATTAGGGAAGATGAAGTACATGACATAATGCATGCCACCCACAATGAACCCTGTGGAGGACACTATGCTACAAAAAGGACAGCCTACAAGATCTTGCAAATAGGGTATTATTGGCCAACAATCCACAAAGATGCTTATGAGTATGTGTCCCACTGTGATGATTGCCAGAGAATGGGAAAACCAACACAAAAGAAAGAGATGCCACTCCATCCACAAATATCCTTGGAGGCATTTGAAAAGTGGGGATTTGATTTTGTTGGCCCATTCAACCCACAGTCAAATCAGAAAAGCTACATCCTCGTATGCACTGATTACCTTACAAAATGGACAGAGGTAGCAGCAGTGGCTGCTGCAAATGAAACCAGTGTGGCCAAATTCTTTACTGAGGAGATCTTTCACAGGTTTGGAGTGCCAAGAGAAGTAGTTTCTAATCAAGGCCCACAATTCACATCAAATTTAATTGAAGACTTGATGAAAAGAAACAATGTAAAGCACAGATAGTCATCCTCTTATCACCCTCAAGAAAATGGTCAAGCTAAGGTAACCAATAGGGAATTAGAGAGAATCTTGACAAAAAATGTCTAACTTCACAAAAGGGATTGGGATGACAGACTTAGTGAGGCAGTTTGGGCTTACAATACTACATGAAAACAACTACAGGATTCACACCTTATGAACTAGTCTATGGAAAAAAGGTCATGCTGCCAATTGAATTTGAAATAAAGACATTAAGAATTGCAGCAGATTTACATATGGACCTATCAGAAATTCAAAAAGAATGCATGCTACAGCTAAATCAACTAGATGAACACCGCTAACAAGCACTTACACATACTGAAATCATCCAACAACAAAGAAAGAAATGGCATGACCAACATCTGAAGGATAAAAAGTTCAATGAAGGTGATTGGGCACTACTGTACAACTCTAGATTCCACACATTCAAAGGGAAGCTAACCACTAGATGGCATGGACCTTACATTATACAAAAGATTTATGAAAATGGAGCTGTGAGAATTATTACAATTGATGAAGAGGAGTTCCCCATGATAGTGAATGGGCATCGCCTAAAACTTTACAAGAAACCACAGTCAAAAGAAGAATTTACACAGGTACTCTACCAGCAACAATTGATGCTGATAGAGGACACAGCAAATCAGTGAAATTCAACTCATTTACAATAAAAACAAAAACAAAACAAAAAACCAAAAAAAAGAGAGAAAAAATGAAAAAAAATGAAAAAAAAAAATGAAAAAAGAGAATGAAAAATTCATAAAAAGTAACAGAAAAGTACAAGGCCATGAATATCCCTATGAAAGATCCAGCATTACTATTGCAAAGAAAAATATCAACCACAATTCAAGCGAGCCAGCAAACTCTCAAACACATTCAACAATCAAGCGAGATGGATATGCATTCAAGAAAGCCAACAGAAATATCTACCACTACAGGAACAATCCAAGCACACTCTTCATTTCAACTCTGCCATATCATCACGAGATCCTGACCATACTTCAAGAGAGCCTGCAATTGATTCAAGCGAGGCTGCCATTTATTCAAGTGAGCCTGTAATTTAATTCAAGCGAGGCTGAAATTTATTCAAGAGAGCCTGCAATTGATTCAAGCAAGGCTGCCATTTATTCAAGTGCGCCTGCAATTTAATTCAAGCGAGCCAGATACATTATATATCAACACTCACGCTAGCCTGCAATTCAAATCAAGCAAGCCAAATACATTACATACTAGCACTCAAGAGAGCCAGTCACATACTTCCATTCAATCATCCAATATGAAGCATCATCACATGAGTCATATCAACAACTAGCACAATTTTCAAAAGAAGACACTTCAGCAAATTCAAACACGTAAAAAGGAAAAAGCAGCCCACACACGTAGCTACTGACATGCAGAAATCAACTACAGACACCACCAAATCTACTATAGAATCCGCCATGCTTGAAAAATGCACCAAATCATAAATACAAGTACGCATACATATCAAGGTAATCTCTAGAACAATTTTATTTTATTCTTAAGGTAAGACATTATCCCACACTACATTCGTTTCTAGCCAGCTGAGGACAACTTCTATTTTAAAATCGACGGCATGGTAGAATGACCTTAATAAGTCATGATTGCTACCTAAGTTCTATCACCTTAATAAGTCATGATTGCTACCTAAGTTTGTCACCCTCAACAAATCATGATCGCAACCTTCACCATATGAAGTACAGACATTGATCATGGGAATACAGAGATTGATCATGGAAAAAATGGGATTAAAAGAGGCAAGTACAGGAATGATGGAAAGGATAGGTGTTGAAAGATAGCAAGTAAGGCTACATAATATTCCACGATTTTGCATATAAGGAACTGCTCGGAATTCTCGAGAAGCAACAGACCAAAGCTAGTGCACTCACTTAGCCAGCATTACAATCCTCGAGCCTGTAGGCAGAGCCCGACCAGTTGAGGGTATAAGCCATATTCCAAAGTTTTGGTTTTGTCTGATTATAAAGAAGATTCTAAAATGACAAAGGGTTTCAAGAAAAGTGAACTGGAGGATCACTGCGCCATTTATCAGAGCCCGAGAGTCCTGTAGATCATTCACAATTTAGGATGGATGCCTTTCATCCTTGGACTGAGAGGATATGATACAGGGGTAGCTCAGGAGTTTGCAAGAAACTTCAAACATATCAAGGATGAATAGTACATCACCTGAGTAAAAGGGGTACGTATAAAATTGGATGAGGACATGATTGCCAAATACACTGGTCTACCAATGGGCTTGCATTGGAGCAGTAATGACCGGGAGGCAAACCACACAGCAAAAGCAGCATTCTTTAGCAAGGAGAGGTTTATGATGAAGACAAAAATGGAGTCAAAAGACTCTCCATGCTAGCACCATGGGATGAAATGGCTACAATTGTCCAGAGGTACATTACATGCATTGGAAGGTTAAGTTATGTTCCCATTTTCCATTTTCATATTTTGGAACTTCTCAAGCACAGGAGTCACATTTCATCAAACAACAACATTAGCATTCCATTTTACCACTCCAATCCCTAGCAGAAATGAGAAAGAAGGTGGCTAAGGGAAAAGAGGATGCTTTGGCCCATCATGGGCTGATCAAACTAATAGTTGGTGAGGAACTAAAAGCACAGATTCCAGATCTCTCTTGGGAGGAGTTCATAGTGGTATCTACTGAGGACATTTAGAGAATGAAGACTACGCCCTTGCCACCAAAATCAAAAAGTAAGACCACCTCTGTATCGGGGGAAAAGAGAAAAATCGACTTGGACAGTGTGACCGACACCTTGGTAAAGATAAAACACTCAAGAGAGGACTCCCCCGAATCAGACCTAGGTATTCTTGCCAGTAATCAGGGGTCGAAGAGGTGCAACAAAAGATTCACACAGGTATCTAAAATCCAAGTCTCCATGGAGGAAGAAAGGGAACCTAGCCCCCTAGTTACTAATGTGTCTGATGATGACATTGATCCTTTTCTAGATCTGAAGGATCCCACTACAGAAGAAGAAGAAGAAGAAGAAGAAGAGGAAATGAATGAAGAAGAAGAACGGGATGAAGAAGAAGAAATGGATAAAGAAGAACAGCAGGGCTTACAAAAGCAAGTCAACCTCCAGGGGAATCCTCCATAACATAATGAAAACCCCGAGGTCATTACCCAACTCGCTGAGGCACGGGAAGGATTGGAAAGGCTCAGAAATGAGTTGGAAACATTAAGAATTGGGCTAGGAAGCCAGCCCACACCTCCGTTCTTAGCCAAGAAGACACAAATCCCGAAGGTGCATCATGTAGAAGAGCTGCAACTAGCTGAGCAAAAGAATTCAGTGCTTCAAGAAAAATTGGTCGAGGCACAAAACAAATTATCCAAAAAGGACCAGGAGATTACAAAATTAAAGGACGTTTTGGCCACTACTGTCGGCATATACGATAGATTGTGGGACCTCAAACCACCGTCGGCAATATATGCAGTCTATATACAAGAGAAATGGGGCGAATTACAGCTCCAGAGGTTGAAGCAATGACTCCCTATAGAGATAAGCACTCCCAAAGAGTTTATTGATGCATCTTTGAACTCCACAGAGCTGGAAAAAGACCAATTGAGTGAGTTCTTCTTGCATAATTTCATAGTTTTTGGCTCGCCCAACTGGTCGCAAAACCCATATGTGGGCGATTTCCAGTTAAGGGCATTATGTTCGTGGATGAACCATGAAATTGAGCGAGCCCAGGACTACAATAACTAAATGTTTTGATTTTTTCTGGTAACATTCGATTTCCACCATTGACATTCACTTTTTTCGTGGTTATTCTAAGTATTTCCATGCAATAACATGCTTATTACACCATTATGCTTATCTCATTTTTTTATGTTACAATTATTGACTCAACTTTTATTGATTGATTTATTTTGTCATGGTGGTAGCAGTGGAAAGCCACATTCTACTTCCACGGTCCAGGGTGACCGTAGAAGGTCACATTCTATGCCTCGTGAGGTAAATGTTAAATATAGTAAATAAATATGACTACAATAACAAAATGTTTCGCTTTTTTGGTTAACATTCGATTTCCACTGTTGACATTCACTTTTTTCATGCTTATTCTGAATATTTCCATGTGATAACATGTTGATTACACTGTTATGCTTATCTCATTTTTTTTATGTTACAATTATTGACTCAACTTTTATTGATTGATTTATTTTGTCAGGGTGCTAGCAGTGGAAAGCCACATTCTACTTCCATAGTCCAGGGTGACCGTGGAAGGTCACAATCTATGCCTCGTGAGGTAAATGTTAAATATAGTAAATAAATATGACTACAATAACAAACTATTTCGATTTTTTCTGTTAACATTCAATTTTCATTGTTACCATTCACTTTTTTGGTGCTTATTCTGAATATTTCCATATGATAACATGCTTATTACACTATGGAAGGGGTCTGCTCATGTCCAAGTGTTAATTTTTTGATAATTTCATTCCATTATCATTCAGGATCACTAAGAGAATAACATGTAGAGCATATCAATCATAGGCACAAAAGCAATCACACAAGAGACACAAAGTTTCACCGGGGAAAACCAAGAAGGTGAAAAACCCCGCAACTTCCTCAGAGATAGAATAAACCCAAATACAAGAACACAAGGATCAAACCCAATAAGATGTCTCTAGCAGATATTCCTCATCCTTCACATGTGCACCACTTTCTCTCTTAGCTATGCGAGCTTGAGAAGTGAGTGAATGAATAAAATGAGAGACACAACCTCTCTATTTATACACTGACTTGAACTGCCAATAAATCACTAGGGACAACTTGCTACTCAAGTCTAATAACCCAACCACATGACCTAACTAGGGCCGACCCCACACTGGTGGTCTAATAACCCATCAATACAAATGATGACACTTACAATGTAACTTGCGACACTTGCAAATACAAATGACGACACTTCCAATCAGAGGAATAATACATCTCTATTGGATATAAAATAAAGTACAAATATAATATACAGGTGAATATCTTCTGAATTTACAAATACATCAACACTCCCTCTTAACTAGGAAGGTATTCTCTAGTCATAGGTCATCAATACATATTGGCGCAAGTCTTCAATTCTTGTGTTGGATCATCATCACTGGATCACAAAGCATCATCGTCATCACTGCTATACTCGACATATTGATCACTGGGATATCTCTGAATTCTTCTCATCATAGGAAGTTCTATAGAGCCAGCCCTTTTTCATGTTGGATGTAGGCCTAGCCTCCTGTAGGTATTCATCATCTCTTGCCATCCTGTGGAATCCTCAGGACTAATTACGTGCATCAGCAAAACCTTGAAAGAGCATCCCGGGACTTTTATGAGCTCACTGCTCAACCTATCGGATCTCCCAGGATCTTTTACATGCAACTAAAGAACCTGTCCACGACCATGGAGTATCATCCTGATAGTCATGATCGTACTAATCATATCATCTCATCGTTCATGAAGCACAACCCAGATGCACATACACAACACTTACACCACCGAAAGGGGAGAACACATCTACGACCATTCGGGGAAGGCCCCAACCCTTACTTTTTCACTGTGGGAGAACACATCTACACCTTTGTGAAAAATGGCTTCAACCCTTACATCTTCACTGTGGGAGGACACATCTGCACCTTGTGAAGAATGGCTCCAGCCCTTACATCTTTACCGTGGGAGAACACATCTACACCTTGTAAAGAATGCCTCCAGCCCTTACTTCTTTACCGTGGGAGGACACATCTACACCTTGTAAAGAATGGCTCTATCCCTTACATCTTCACCATGGGAGAACACATCTACACCTTGTGAAGAATGACTCAACAATTACATCATGAACTTGGGAGAACACATCTACACCTTTGTCGGAAAATCTCAGCAATTATATCACGACCATGGGAGAACAAATCTACACCATGTCTGAAAATCCCATGTGCATCTTTGTCTTCGGAACTCATCACACATAATCCAACTGATCATGCAATGTATCCACCTGATACATATCATCACATATGATCATCCTGATCATCATCATTGCATCGTCCTGATGCATATCATCCAGAGCATCGTCCTGATACTCATCGTCACTGCATCATCCTGATGCATGTCATCCAGAGCATCATCTTGATACTCATCACACATGATCATCTTGATCATCGTCACTATATCATCATGATGCATGTCATCCAGAGCATCATCCTAATACTCATTATTGCAACGTCCTAATGCATATACATATGCATGATCCAACTGATCATACAAAGCATCCAACTGATGCATATACATATACATGATCCAACTGAACATACAAATCATCCAACTGATGCATATACATAAGCAGTAACTGGAGCATCATCTTGATGCTCATCATACAATGCTTACATCCATACCCATGGGAAGGATCCTCCTCTCACCATGCTTGGAATGGCTCCTGCAGATGTGTCCCATCACTTCTTTCTCAGAGTATCTTCAATCTGAAGAACACCAAGCCTCTCTCTGAAGTACTCAAACTTCACTCTGGCTAGTGGTTTCATCAACAAATCTACAACTTGCTCATCCATCGCAACATACAGGCGCTTCACTGCTCCTCTCTGCACCATATTCCTGATATAGTGATATTTGATCTCAATGTGCTTCGACCTGTCATGGAACACCGGGTTCTCAAACAACTTCACACAAATCTAGTTGTCACAAAAGATACCAGTAGCATCCAACGGGAGATCAAATAACTCAGACAGTAGCTTCCTAATCCATACTACTTCACAACTAGTTGAACAAGCTACGACGTACTCTGCTTCGGCTGTACTTAGTGCTACGCAGGACTGCTTCCTGCTAAACCAAGAGATCACAACTGATCCCATACTAAAGCAACACCCCGAAGTGCTCTTCCTATCTACAGCATTTCCTGCCCAATCTGAATCAACATAACCCTGCAGGTTAAACTTTTGATTCGCATCATACTTGAGACCATAATCAATTGTAGCCTTAAAGTACCTCAGAATATGCTTTACGGCAACCAGGTGAACACCTCTGGGATCCATCAGGAACTGGCTCAATGTGTTCACCGCAAAGAAAATATATGGTCTTTTGTTCATCAGGTACATCAAGGACCTAATCATCACTTCAAGATATCTACTACATACTTCCCTTGTCCAAGGAAGATTCCATCTGCACTCTACCACACCTATATGCCTAAAAAGTAGTGCATCATCCCCAAATCCTTCATCTCGAACTCGACAGTAAGCTTCCTCTTTGTATCGGCAATCAATCTATCCTCACTTGTAAGAAACAAGTCATCCACATACAATAGTAGTATCACCGGATTGCCTTCCTCAACCTTGTCATAAAGGTTGGAATCTACTTTACTCTTGGTAAAGCCCAAACTGGATAGGAAGATGTCCATCCTACCATACCGGGTTCTAGGATCTTGCTTCAAGCCATACATAGCTTTCTTCAACCTGCACACATATGACTCCCTGTCATGTGTCTCAAAATCAAGTGGTTTCTCCACATACACTTCCTCTTCGACTACACCATTCAAGAAAGCTGTCTTGACATCCATCTGGTGTATCTTCCACTTCATCACTGTAGCCATAGCAAGTACTGTTCTGATGGAAGTGTATCTGGATACAAGTGCAAAAGTCTCTTCATAATCTATTCCCTCTTTCTGGGAGAAGCCACGAGCTACAAACCTCGCCTTGTATTTCTCTATGCTACCATCTACAGCATGCTTGATCTTATGGATCCACTTGGAAGTCACAACAGAATTCCCTTCAGGTCTTGGGACCACATCCCAAACATCATTCTTCATGATCGACTGGTACTCTTCAATCATGGCATCCTTCCATTATTTATTTTCTGCGGCTTCTTCATAACTGGAAGATTCTTTGTTCATAATATCACATAGTAAGGAAACATAACTGGTGTGTGATCTAGTCCTCTTCCTTTTTCTGTGTCCTTCTTCTGGAATGCCATACCTTTCTGCATCTTGAATGATCTCTCTAGCCCATGCAGGTTTCCTCTTATGAGATTTCTTCTCACAGGGTGGATCTATAAGTTCTTGTGGATCTTTAATTTCAAGATCTTCTTCTGGAATTGCTTCATTCATAGTGGTGTCTTGAAATCTGGTTACCTTTGTCTCTTCATTGTATTCAACAGGTGTCTTCCTTGATTTGATGTATGCTGAGTCTTCATCAAATGTTACATCCCTGTTGATATCAATCTTCTTGAACCTTGGAAAGTATATTCTGTAAGCCTTTAGTCTTTCACTATAACCCACAAATATGCCCTTCCTTCCTGAAGGATCTACCTTTGTCCTCTTTTCCTTTGGAATGTGTGTAAATACTGGACAACTAAATATTCTGAGATGGCTAACTTCAAGCTTCTTACTAGAGAAATCTTCATTTGGTGTCTTGTTGTCAAGTATCTTGTGAGGTGTTCTGTTCTGCACATATACAACTATCCTAACTGCCTCTGCCCATAGATGCATAGGCAGATCCTGGTCATGAAGCATTACTCATGCTACTTCCATGATAGTTCTATTCTTTCTTTCTGCAACTCCATTTTGTTGTGGATTGTAGGGAGAAATCAACTCCCTCTTAATCCCTGAATCACTGCATAGTTTCTTGAAATCACCTGAAGAGAATTCTCTGCCATTGTCGGATCTAAAGGTCTTGATATTCTTATCAGTTTGATTTTCTATCAAGGCTTTGAATTCCTTGAACTTATCAAATACTTCATCTTTATTCGTCAAGAAATATACCCAAGTCTTCCTAGAGAAATAATCAATGAAGGAAACATAGTATACATACCCACTTAGAGAACTGGATAACATCGGACTACATACATTGGAGTGGATAATTTTCAAGATTCCCTTTGCTTTGCTTTCACTGCTTGGAAATGATTTCTTAGTGTTCTTTCCTTTTGCACATCCTTTGCAAACCCCTTCATGTTTTGACTGTATTTCAGGAAGACCTTCTACAACTTTGCTTGCAATTGGTAGTGCTCTATAGTGAATGTGTGAAAGCCTTCTATTCCAAAGTTCACTTGGATCCATGGATTCATGTACCATGGCATGTTTAGGTTGTCCTTTCAATTTGTACAATCCTCCCTCTTGCTCTCCAATCACTATTGCATCATCTATGGTCTTACCCTTTGGCCACATGAGTACTTGGACATCCACAAATGCAACTGTCATTCCTTTTGCATCCAAAGATGATATGGAGAGAAGATTCTTCTTGAGTCCAGGTACATATATAACATCTTTCATCTTCAAAGACTTCCTAGAGTCTAGTTTGTAGGAGGCTTCACCACTTCCTTTTATGGGATATTGATAGTCATCCCCAAGTTTCACCTTATGAGGTGACTCATGTTCAGAAATATCTACAAAATATTCTTTAAACCCAATCATGTGTTTAGAAGCCCCACTATAAATAATCCAATCATTACATCCATGAGAGATAGTACCTGCGAGAGCAGAGATTAGAACATATTCATCTTCACTAGATGAGTCATCACTTTCTGCTCTAGCTTTCTTCTTGGGAGGTTCATCATCCTTAGCAGCATGACCATGGTATCTCCTTTTGTTTCTCTTCTTCTTCTTGTTGAAGTTGTTGTTGTTTCCCTTTTTGTTCTTAGGACAATCTGAGGCAAAGTGTCATTTCTCATTGCAATTGAAGCATCCTAGACCTTTCTTCTCTTTTAAATGGTAGTAAGAAAATATCTTGCGATGAGGTGGCTCCCTCTTGGTCTTGTTTTTCTTGGTGTGTGATGTGAGAGTCTGATATTCACTTCCCATCTTTTGTTCTTGGGATACAATCCTTGCTTCTTCTTGAGAACATTCCTCCCATAGTCTACTGAAAGAGATCAGTTTCCTTCTGGAACAGATTCCTTGGATGAAGGAGTCCCATGACCTAGGTAGGCCATTCAAAGTGGTCATCACAATTTCACCATTCTCCACTACTTCATCCATAGCTTCAAGTTGTTCCTTGATTTGAGAGACCTTGGAAAAATAGGATTGAATGGTATCTCCATTCTGAAGCTTTACCCTTTTCAATTGGTTCCGTAGACTCATCTTCTGATTTATGTTATTTCCTTCAAACAACTTGGTCAAGGAGTCAAACATCTCCTTAGGTGTCTTTAGGGAAGACACATGAGTTATGAGATGGTCTTTGATAGAATCAACAATGATTCTCTTAGCCTTAACCAGGTTCTTCTTGTGTAAGGCCTTAGCCTCATCTCCCTCTAGGATAGGAACCTCTTCACTTATGTAAGTGCCCAACTCATTCTCTTCTAGGATTAACCCAATCCTATACTTCCAGGCTCAAAAGTTATCAACCCCTTCAAGCTTGTCATTTTAATGAGAAAATAAAATGGAAATAAAATATTTAGGTCTTACCACTTGATTTGCTGAAAACTAGATCTGGAGTTGGATTAGGGTTTGTCATAGAAACCCTAAAATATCAAAATTTGAATTTCAAATTTTTGAAAGGATAGAAAGATGCGCCTTACTGAGTTGGTCAAGCTGATATACTCAGATTCTGAATTCTACAAAGTTTCACCCCTCAAAATTGATTTTGAAACTTTGGGATTCACTAGACAGGACCCTAAATTAGGGTTTGATTTTACCAGAGCTTCACCCAACCAAAAATTTTGATCCAAAGCTCTGAACTTTGATTTCTCATAGTAGCTTCCAGCCATGGTCTCATATTTCAGAAATTCCAATTTTTGCAGAAACCCTAATTTTTAGGTCAAAAACTAAAAATGCTCTTAATTGAATTTTGTCTTGACGGAAAGATGCGCCCTTGCTAGGAGAGTCAATATAGCCTCCTGCCTTTGATGATCTATGGAGAGAAACCAAAATACTAAGAAGCCCTAGCTTCCGCAGCTGCAGAGTGCCTTCTTCTTAGGTCAGCTCTGATACCATGTTAATTTTTCGATAATTTCATTCCATTATCATTTTGGATCACTAAGAGAATAACATGTACATCATATCAATCATAGACACAAAAACAATCACACAAAAGACACAAAGTTTCACCGGGGAAAACCAAGAAGGTGAAAAACCCCACGACTTCCTCAAAGATAGAATAAACCCAAATACAAGATCACAAGGATCAAACCTAATAAGATGTCTCTATCAGATACTCCTCATCCTCCACATGTGCACCACTTTCTCTCTTAGCTATGCGAGCTTGAGAAGTGAGTGAATGAATCAAATGAGAGACACAACTACTCTATTTATACATTGACTTGACCTGCCAATAAATCACTGGGGCTGACTTGCTACTCAAGTCTAATAACCCAACCACATGACCTAACTACGGCCGACCCCACACTGGTGGTCTAATAACACATCAATACAAATGACGACACTTACAATGTAACTTGCGACACTTGCAAATACCAATGACGACACTTCCAATCAGAGGAATAATACATCTCTGTTGGATATACAATAAAGTACAAATATAATATACAAGTGAATATCTTCCGAAGTTACAAATACATCAACACCAAGGAGTAGAACATGTATCTTAGCCTTTGGAGGTAAAAGTAAATATTTATTGCAATGTCTCATTTTGTTTTATGATACAATTATTGACTCAACTAAATATAGTAACTAAATATGAGTACAATAACTAGAAACTCCAACCCTAGAATATTTCCATGTGACAACATGCTTATTACAATGTGGCAGGGGTCTGCCCATGTGTAACATACCCTTTTTGCTGAAAAACATTTTATGCTAAAAACATTATGTTAACTTTTATTGTAAAGTTTTATATTGGACAAGTGTCCAAGGATGACTATAATTGCACAATATTTTATTATTTAATAAATTAAATAGGAGACAAACACCTAAGGGGACTGTTGAAAGAGAGCTTACTGACCCACTAGGTGAAATGGAATCTAGGGTAGAAGGAAATGGACAAGTGGCAGCATCATGATGCAACTAACTAGCTGTTGGTATGGGACAACTCCCTTGAAATGTGGTCATAGTGCCCTGGAAGGTGGGACTGGAGCTTGAGGATCATTTATTCAAAACTGATCACTAAAGACCTAGGCAGTCTATATCAGAGCCATCGAATTATGAACTGAGGTTCATCACTTTTCCTGATGAGGAAATTTATCTTGTGGTTCTGCTGTGCTTGCACCCAAGAGATTCAATGAGGGGATATGCTGAGTTTTTTATCATGGTGTAAGTTTGCCTATTATACTGATGAGTGCAGAAGTTATATTGCTGAGTGCAGAAGGAATATTTGAGTGCATAAGTTATATTGTTGAGTGCGGAAGTCATATTTGAGTGTGGAAGTTATATTGCTGAGTGCAGAAGGCACATTTGAGTGCAGAAAGTATATTGTTGAGTGCAGAAGGCATATTTGAGTGCAGAAGTTATATTACTGTGTGCCTTGCTTCTACATAGGTTCCATCTACTTAGTGGTTCAGTAAGCAAGCTCGGGGGTCCAAAGGAAGCAAGTAGTTTTGGCTGCTTCTTCTGGAAAATGTTGGGAGGAACAAGCCTCCTTGGGTGTTTGTTGACCCTATCTCCATTTACAGGTTCTACTTGTCTTTTCTAATTCTAAGTAGTTGAAATTTCTATCTGCAATTATCGATTTACTGTTTTCAAGGTTATTATTAAACAAATGCATTTATTTTAGTTTCTGATCTAATTAGGAATCTATATAGTAATGATTGTGTAAGATGAATTGAATAAAATATTTCTCTGCATTTTTCCCCATGCTAATGGATCTGCATCGTACTCTAGTACAGAGAAGAGATTAAGGTAGATAAATTGATAGGAAGATTGCCAAATGAATGAAAATATCAATACTATTATCCAATACTGCTAGTAAGTAAATATAATCGCATAAACAAACATAACTCTTTTTATTACAAACCAATATTTTCTTTCTCTGTTACATTCTGTAAATTAACAATACCTTAAAATCTCAGACTAAGATATTTTCTGGTTACGCATTTATTGTACAAACTATAGAAATTACCCTCTTTATTAATAAGTTGCAATAGTATATGCAAATCTAGTTTTCTATAGTAAACAGGTATAGTTATATCCTTATCGTATCATCATTTATTGTAGTACATTCTTTCGTTGATTCGTATTGCTTTAAATTTAAATGCTGCCAACATCAAATTTGTAATATTCAAATAAATATTTGTATTTCTAAGCTTTGCACAAATAAAATATTCTAGGGTTAGTTTCTTTCCATATTCTATTTTCTAATAGCTCTGCAAAGATTGCTATTACAATTATTTAGCATCCACTCAGGTTACTCTTATTCAATAATTTAGAATAGCTATCATCACATCAGAAGCTTATAAAATCAATCTCATTATTCGTTTCAAAACTTTGATTTCTAAAACATATATATTGGTGTATTCATTAGACTAACCAGAATAGGGTTAAACCCCTATTTATCTTAATCAAACCACTCATTACAGGTTGTACTAAAAACACTAAACCAATTTAGACAAACATAACGAAAGTGGGTAAGTTACATTATTAACTGTCTACTATAGTTATTCACCCTTGTAGACAAGCGATGAGGTAGAACGACGAGCCAAGCCATTCGGCTTTTCATTTAAATGAAAACATAATAACTTTTGGTTCACATAACGAATCGAGGGTTCGAGGATCGTAAACGGATCTTTAAATAAAAAGGAATAAGTTAACATTCACATTGGAGCTCTCAAAAGCGAAACATTTAAACTCTGTTTTTTTTAAATCTTACCATTCAAAGTTATCTCTTAAACAAAAACCTTACAAAATCATTCAACTCAAATCTGTAAAACCCTGCTCTCAGGATTAAACATATAACGTAAGTTTTAAATTACATTAACACCAGAACCCTTTTCATCACATAAATGATAGGGGGCGTAAACCCTTCAAGGGAGGTTACATTCAACAAGAAAACTACAGTGAAACACTGTAAGGGCTATCATCAAGTAGGCCATAGATCTCTATAAACTGCTGCTACCACAAGACTTAGAAACGACAACCATACTCTCAGCCCATAATCAAAATATTTGATAAACATCAACTACAACCAATAGTGGCTAAGAGGGAAAACCACCAAGTCTTACCATTGTAACATAGTAACCCCTCAACTTCAGCAAGAAGACTCGCAGACGAAGAACACCTGCCAGAAAAACAATGTTGGTTAAATAACACATTTCTGGAAATGAAGAAACCATTATATAAGAAAATAATAAAAGTAAATTTTGAAGCATTACATTAGACTTACCTCTTGGTAGTAGAGTTGCCATTTCCAACAAAACACTAGAATCCATCACCTCTTAAACAACGCAACAATTACTGTGTTCAGTTTTGAGATCTACCTCACACGCAGTGAAAAACAATCGAAGGTCTAAAAACTACTACCACGAACTCTAAACCATTTCAACCTACTAAACTTATACAGTAAGGGTTTGGTTCTGAGGCATAGCTTGCTCAACCATAGGTCCTAATATCGAATCCTGGGAGGTGTCCTCACCTTACCAAAAAACCCTACAAGCTCGCATCCTGTCGGCCTGCCTCGAAACCCCACTCTCGAACATTGAATGACAACTGCAATGAAGTATTATCGAAGGAACGTTAGGGTATCGTCAATCTTGAGGAATCTAGCACATGAGAATCGCCACGTAGATGCCAAATAGACATTCCATAAACCCTTATTAAATGCACTTTATGAATCCAGGATTCACAGTACATAGAATCCATGCTACGGGATCATGCATCAGGAGTTACATATCTACATTATCCTATGTTTCTCTCTGTTGCAACCCTTGAAGTATTAACACGTACAACCTGTCATCATGGAGGACTTGGGGTTAGGTCCGATGTTTTATCACCTTGCAAAACTAAGGTTTCGATATTATATGATATGCTTGGTTTCAAAACATTTTGGTATCGTAAGTTACATATTAACCACCTATTTCATTTCATCACTATAAGTTATATATTGGTAATATATATATATGGATATACATAAGACTAAAGTATTACGCCATACATTATGTGAAATTACTTTTAAACAAACCCTAAGCATGGTGTAAATATTTTCCTTGTATTGTAAAGTTGAAATGCCTTAGTATTCTAGACATCATTGCTATCCATTATATTTCATAGGACTAAAAGACCAAGGTTAGAGATACTTTTAAACTCCTTAAACTGAGGCATGTTCCTTTCACCTTGAAAATTACAGAAAGCATCATAATCCCATAACTAATGCTTGATATTTACAAATGAAGTACATACATTGTTTACAGTGAAATTTGGAAATGTAGACTCGCATGAGTAACATATTTAAATTATAAGTGAAGAACGACAATTTTAGATCTCACCCCGAGTTTCCTTTTAGGTGATCTTTTTCTCTTTTATAACTGGAAAATTTAAATAATGGCATTTAGATTCTGCACTTTAAAACTTGTCCTTACCTGCAATATGCGAAAAGTACGTTTCAACTGATTTAGCATAAATGCTAAGTAATCCTCGGGGCATCCGTAGGACCCCTTCATCATCAAACAGAAGAAAACAATAGTTAACACACATAAACTTATATCATTAGATCAACAACAAGGAATTGTGAAAGTACAGTTGAGTAAGTTTAACATCGAAATGAAGATATTAATTATCTTGTTGCAACAATACACTTTTGACCAACACAACTTTAGTACAGCAAGACGACATTTAAAAATTTATTATATTTCCGTACAGTTAGATTGCACATTAAAAGCTAGATCGAAAAATTTTAAATTTTTGTAAATTTCGGGGTGTTACACCATGATCGTCATGGAACAAAACGTGTGTCCTCCACTTCTGAGGTAAAATAAATATTATTGCAATATCTCATTTTTTATTATGTTACAATTATTTTCATAACATTTATTTATTGATTTATTGTTTCATGGTGGCACCGGTGGAAAGGCACCTCCTGCTTCCATGGTCCGGGGTGACCGTGGAAGGTCACACTTTATGCCCCGTCAGGTAAGTATTAAATATAATAATTAAATGTTTCGATTTTCTCTGTTAACATTCGATTTCCATTGTTGACATTCTCATTTTTCTGTGCTTATGATGAATTATTGATTGATTTATCATGTCAGGGTGAGGACCGTGGAAAGGCACCTGGTGCTTCCATGGTCCAAGGTGACCATGGACAATCACCCACTAGAAGTAGATCAGTATGGGGTGACCCTGGGAAGTCCTTGGCCACAACATCGCATCAGGTAAGTGTTAGTTCTTAATAGTAACTAAATTTCATTATAATAACAATGTTTGAATGATGTTAACATTATTTTTCTTAATTTTATTGTTTGATGAATTTAGTCCAGTGCACTTGATATGGGTGATGAGGAGATTGAGGATGAAATTTAATATTCATAGACCCAATGGAAACTATAAAGAAGGCCCTGAAAAATGCAACATAGAAATGATTTCCTTGGCTCGGACAAGGCCCATGACACAGGAGATCAGGGAAAGGATTGAAGAGTCGAAAGCACAAATAAAATCTTATAGGATAAGTGGCATCTTCACATATTTTTTTAAGCTATGACATGATTTCATATCTAATATTATGTTTTCTATTTTTCCAAGTGATCTGATAAAGTAAATTTTTTCGTTTGTAGGATTTTTTACGACCCATGACTAGAGAAACTGTTGAGACAGGTATAGGTAGCAATGATGCTTCAATGCAGCAACAACACCGACAAAGCAATGTACCAATGAGGATTTTTTACACTCCTGTAGTTTGCCTCGAATCCATTGATGACGCCGCTGATTTTGATCTGCATGACAAGTCGGAGGATGATGAGACGGAGCCTAGGACTCCACGTGACTCTGGAGATGACTGTATTATAGATGACCAAGAAACTTTTCTTGGAGCAGCACAAGATCACTAGATCTCACCTTTCTGGTGGATGACGTTTGTGTTCCAATCAAGATTCAAAAGCTTGCAGGTATGTATTAATTAATTTATTCATTTTAATCATGAAATTGAAATGGACATATGTTGAAATTATTAAAAAATAATGGATTACATGTTTCTGTAGGAAACAATGTTTTCTACAGGAATTTGAATGAAAAAGCATTGGAGTTGTTTGGCCCCACCATTCGCACACGGTGGAATAGACAAGATAGCGCAAAGATAGATGAATTGATAGACCACATGGTAAACTTGTTTGACAATACATTCAATAAGAAAGTGGTTGCAAAGTTAGCTGGCGAGAATTTAAAATATACCAGGGCCCAATATAGGGATAAATTGCAACTTTACCTCAAGCATGAGCGCCCTCCCATGGTTCCGGAGAAAGAGTGGAAGGCACTCACAAAGGATGCAAAGGAGAACTTGCAAAAAGACAAGGAAAACAACCACGGCCTGGAAAAGCAAGGCGCAACACATATCAACTTTTTAGTGAAATATGCTCATTTATTTTTTTCTTTTTTGTTTTAAGTAAGAATTATGATATCTAACATTTTTCAAAATTTTCATATATAGGCTACCTGACACCTCCAAAGCAACCAAGGCTAGAGTGGAAAAGCACAAGCAACATAGACTGGGCCAGGGTGGCTATAGAAAACTAAGAGCCTGAATCATAAGAATTAAATGATTAACTATGGGGAATATTTATTTGACAATACCAAACAAATATCTGTTTTTGATACTAAAATTTTTAAATGTGTTATGCATTGTAGGGAAATACATTCCAAGATGCTGCCACCGAGGAAGACCTAAAGCTTGGTTTCAAGTATGGTTTTAAAAGTGTGATTGAATATCAGATAAGCTTGGGGCAGACTCCAATCTCCACAATGATGTAGATGTAGGTAAATAAAATGAATAACGACATCATTGTAGTATACTATTAAAGTATATTTAGTTTTGATTATATCACCCATAACTAAATATTTATGTTTTCTTTTAAGCAGCAATGCAATCACAGCAGTGAATCTAGCGCTACTCAGCACGTACCGGCTGATGTTGGGGTGTGCATGTCCCATGATAGTGGGGGGTAGAGTAACCATTCTGGTATGTGTGCTTTGGAAATAGAAATATATACTGTGATTATAGATATTTATTTTCGAACGTATACTTATAAATTTTCTTCTTTCAATGGAAGACCATGTAGCTCAGGAGGGTGAACCGCAAGAGGAATTAGCAAGTAGAGAAACAATTAACACACCACCTGTCACAGCTACACAGACAGGTAAAGAGCAATATTGTAATTTTAATCAAAATAATGAACTATTAATTTCAATAATATTTCAACATATTGATATGCCCATTTTCATTTTTGCAGTTCACGCCCCTTCAGAGCTTCCTCCACGCCCTACTCAATGACGTAAAAGAAGTATGATACATCATGGGATGGAAACACAAACACTAGCAAGACATGGCTTTGTAGATATTCCACCAAATGATGATGATAATACCCCAATCGTCAATTTTTACAATGCAAAAAAATAGAAATCAAAGAAAAAGTAGATGTATAAATTCATGACTTGTATTTGGATGTATATTGATGTTGTTAGTCTTTAACATTGTTTATATGAATTACCTCAATATACTTCAATGTTTTTATGTTTTTATGTTTATATGTTTTGATGACTAACCTAGTTATGCATGAATGTTTATATGTTTTCTATGTAAACAACATCATTTATTGGGTATGGGGAATTGAGAGAGATGTGGGGGGGGGAGGGGCCAATTGAGATTCCACCTTCACATGGTTGGCCCTTTTTAGTAGAGAATATAAAACTATTATCAAAACAAAGAGCTCAATAAGGTATAAATACTCTTTTATTACTCTGTATTAAAGATGGTTGTAAATTTTTAAATGCATGTCTATTTCTTAAAATATTGTTAATAAATTTAACATTTCACAGTCCATTGATTTCTACATGACTTTGTAGTAGGATTTAAATGACTATTTATTTGCTTATATATTATTTACTCATATAAAAATTCCATCTTTGATGATTTATGCGGGTTTTGGTGATGGAAATACATCTCGTGGACAACTCTTATCAAGTTGTATGGGAGAATGGATCTAGCGAAAGGACAATGATAAGGTAAGGGTTTTGATGTGTTCTTTATCCTTAATGTGTTTATATTTATCCTTAAATTCTATTTCATTTTATTAAGATACAAGAGATCCAACCAATACTAAATAACTACTTTTAGACTATCATCCAAACTAGGAGACAACCTTCTACATAAAACAAAAATGCTTCTTAGTAACGTAAGAACATGCTTCCTAATGGGAAATCTGGGGTATCTTAGGCCACCTACCCAGGTTACAAGTCCCAGTTACATCTTAGCCAAAGGAAATTTCTTGCATTATGTGGTTTCTCTTCTTCCTTTAACTTTGATTTAAACTAGAATAGTATTATATTTAGCTTAAGTTCAACACCACAAGAAGCCATCAAATCAACCAACTTCAAAAATTATAAAAAAGGGAATACTGGGAGAGTATCATCAAGTCTGGTGTTTCTATTTCTCTCGTGAAGCTCAATACATGCCTTAGGAAATTAAAATAAATAAATAAGAAAGATATGAGAATTGCAGGTCAGAATCCAAGAGCTCATAACTCATTATCTGATTTTTTGGTCTTCTTGCTGGTTGATACCTCTACCTGAGAATGTCTACCCTTCAAATACCCCTAATTAGGATCCAAGGCGTGGTGATTGTCTGTTGCATTGGTATCTTGCTACTTTGGGCTAGCTAATTCATCTCATCTACAATTGCCTCTCTTATTCACCATAACATTATCCATGGAAACCCGATATCTGTGTAACTTTAGTATCATGTCAAGGATGTCCTTGATTTCCTTCCAACCCTTATTTTCTCCATCCTTCCCACTTTACTCCTATTGATTTTTATCTCAATCATTTTTAAATGAATGAAAACTTGAGGATGAGGATTTGAATTTATCATCTGAGTTGCAGGCATTAATCTAGGAGGGTGGTGAGATAGGTACGTTATGCATGCCTTCAATATGTTGTCCTTGCATTTAGTATAGTTTCCTAATGATAGATCATTCTTGTTATTTTGTTTCCATTCAGCCGAGTCATCTATATTCCTCATCAAGGTGTGATCATTAGCCTTAGAACTTTCGAGTGTGTGGTTTAAAAATATAGTAAGGGAGAAATAAATATATTTAATATTAACATCCAAAGATGACCAAATGGGGTCAGTGAGAATTCCAATTGCATCATCATCAAGTACAAAGACTAGTCATCAAAGTTCCAATTGGAATGCATGAGAAAGTAGCCTAAAAAAATAACACAAATATGTTTTGCATTTTTATGTTTGTATTGGATGTTTGTTATTGTATTTCTTTTGCATTAGCCAAATCATCTTCTATATTTATTTTATATTGTGAAATTTCCTATTTGGATACATAAGTTCTTGGATTGTAGTGATGATTGATTTTTATTATTGTAACGTTTATGTATCTGTAAATGAGAACATTTATGGTTTTGGGTTTATCAGAATCTAATGAGTAAGTGAAGAAGGATTCGTCACTCTCGGTGAAGATGGAAATATTCAGCTGGGAGATGGAAAATCAACAGCCTGGATGGATGAGACCATAATATTGTTTGTTGAGTTAGGGGAGATGCAAAATTCAGGTAAGTTTGTTCTCTACAAATTCGACTCAAACATTATTTGGCAAAGTTTTGCATCTACAATGGACACACTACTACTAGGGCAAGAATTGATGCAATATTTAAACCTAACCAGTTGTAATTCTTCTACAAATGTATATATACGCTGTTAATTTCTCAAAATGATGCAAAAGCTATAATATGTAATGATTGAATTGAATTACAATATCCCTTAAGAATATTTCAATTATTCATACTCGCTAGGGCCCAAGAAAAGCTATGTGATTGGTTCCGTGGTTGCTTTCCTCAATCTGTTTGGAATTTTTATCATTAACTATGGTGAGCCCTTCATAAATTGATATGTCTAGATCTTCAAAGGTAGTAGATAAAGTGATGTTGTTACATGAGGAGTGTCTCCAAGGAAATTATGATATGTTTTCTAAACTACAAATTGCATGCTCAACTCTGGAACCTACTTCTCAATGCCAAAAGGTAATTTATGATGATTTTTTGCTACATGAGATCATTCCTAGTAATAAAATAGAAATAAGTTGTCAATTTTTTGTTGATTAACATGTCTCTTTCCCATCATGTGCTCAAGGGACTGCTTTTTTCTTATGGGTATATTTGATAATAACTCGACCAATTTTGGCCATTCTTGAGGTGGTTGCATAAGAAGGATCAACTTTTGATATTCACCTCTTCCAATAATGAGCAACATCAAAACAAATTACCACCAGTTGGCACTGCAAAGATCCTACATAGATTTTTTAGGTGAACAACTATTGTTTTTCCCTAGGGGTTGAGTTATTTATTTATTTTTCAATAAAGACAAATTCAGTGCACCTTATCTTTTTTGTAGTATGATGAATTCTCACTAGTAGCTCTTCACATGTAGTAGAGCAAGTGATGTTATTTCATGAGGAGTGTCTCCAAGGCAGTTATGATATGGTTTCTAAACTACAAATTGCATGCTCAACTATGCAACCTGCTTCTGATCAATGCGCAAAGGTGATCTATGATGAATTTTTTGTTATATGAGATCATGCATAGTAAAAGAATAGAAATAAGTTCTCAATTTTTTGTTGATAAACATCTCTCTTTCCTATCATGTACTCAAGGGACTTTTTTTTCTTTTGGGCATATTTGGTACTAACTTTGACCAATTTTGGCCATGCTTGAGGTGGTTGCATAAGAATGATCAGTTTTTCATTTTCGTCTCTTCCAGTAATGTGCAAATTCAAAACAACTTACCAACAGTTGGCACTACAAAGATCCTACAAATATTTTCTAGGTGACCAACTACTCTTGTCCCCTAGGGGTTGAGTTAAGGTCACTATAATGTTCCATGTCCTATATGTATGTACAATATTAAAAACTGTCTTTGACAGGAAAGATTTGATTTGAAAGTTAAAATCTGAGTACAAAGAAGGTTCTTCCCATCAGGTAAGTCATCAGATATGATTTTGACATGTTTGTTCTGTGATTTTGTTTCATTTTTTGTTGGCACTACAAAGATCCTACACAGATTTTCTAGGTGAAAAACTACTCTTTTCCCTAGGGGTTGAGTTATTTATTTATTTTTCAATAAAGACGAATTCAGTGCACGTTATATTATTTGTAGTATGATGAATTATCGCTAGTATCTATTCACATGTACTAGAGAAAGTGATGCTATTTCACGATGAGAATATAAAACTATTCTCGAAGTAGAGAGGAGATCAATAAGGTATAAATACTCTTTTATTCCTATGTATTGAATATGGTTGTAAATTTTTAAATGCATGTCTATTTCTTAAAATATGGTTAATAAATTTAACATTTCATGGTTCATTGATTTCTACAATACTTTTTAGTAGGATTTAAATGGTTGTTTATTTTCTTATATATTATTTACTCATAAAAATTATGTCTTTGATGATTTATGCAGGTCTTGGTGATGGACATGCATCTCATGGACAACTCTTATTAAATTGTATGGTCGAATCGATCTAGCGAAAGGACAATGATAACGTAAGGGTTTTGACGTGTTTTTTAAAGTGGGTTTTGACATGGTTTTCTCCTTCTACTTTCCAAGTTCTCCGGTTATTTTAGTGTTTAGAATATCCGTCTTGAAATGCATCAAATATATAATTATTTTATGTTTGGGGATCATAATCAACATTTTGAATTTTGGTTTCTATTTTTGAATTGATTCTTACTAGTGAAGGATAATAGGCATCCATTTTGTTGAAATACCACTCTTAGGTCAAGACCATAGTCATCACACACTAAGACAAAAATATTAGTGAAATATGACATAGTGAAAATTAGTTGTACCACTATGGAGAAAGGGTTCTATAGGAACCAATATTTTGCTAGTGCAAGGAGTAATCAACTCAATAAGGTCTTATATTAACAAGCATGGCTTAACAATTTCATGGCCTAGCACAACCAAGGACTCCATACTCCGAATCGTGGATCCCTCCCTCAGAGAATAAGATGAACTGGAATCCATTGGAAACCCAAGGTTGTTTCCCATAACAATGTTGTAGAAGGAAATTCAAGTACTAAGCAGTAGGGGGAGGCCTAATGGGAAGGGAATCCTACTCATGTATTTTAGTCTTAGTGTAAACTCATACTCTTCCAAAGCTGCGATGATCAAGTATGAATCTGACTACAATGCCCACAATTATCACTCATTTCCCATGGTCTTTTCTCATGCGAAGGATGTAAGTACAAGGGACCTAGAAGGTCACAAATACTTGGATTGTTGTAATTATCCAAATAACTGGGAGAGGGGTGAATCAATTATTTTAATTTTATTTTCTTGTGCTTAAACAAATTGAGTCTTTTACAATATTTATTAATGCTCATAGATGTTAATGCAACAAATGTAAAACATAAATGATAATCATCAATCATAAACATGATAGAGACAGAGAAGGTTATTCATGAGGAAACCCATAAAGGGAAAAAACCTCTTCTTCTTAAGATGTCAGGTAGGCATCAACTTCTCTACATCATTTTTCTTTGAGCATGTACTCAAATGAGGCTGCAACCTTAGTTTACAAGCAACTACTTGTAGAGAGAACCAACTCTCTGAAATATCCTGCCACAACATGATGGAAGCACCCACTTCCACTTGTACAGGATTCAACTTGTACACAAAACCCTAGCACCACCCTACCACCCCTTTATAAAAATTTAATTAGTTAATTACAAATCACTTGTTCAAATATGCTATGAATATTAAATATTGTATTAAATTAATCAGTAAATTATTAATTAGTTTAATTGAAGGGACGTAACCCTTCTTAAGAATGCTCAAACCTTATAAAAGGCGAGCTCTTGTAACACGTTAAGCATCTTATCAATTCAATAATATATATTTTTATTCAATATGGATCTCATGTCCTAGTTTTTCTGTTGCATTTGGTATCAAAGCGGTGTTCGGCATCAGCTTCTACACTCCAGGCTCCAGCTGGGATCCTCATCATTCCCTCGTCCATTCTCAACTCACTCAACTCACACTTCCATCTCGCTGCTCCTACTCCACACCTATCTCCTTCGCTAGCTTCACTCCTCCATGCAACACCACTCCTATACACCCGCGACCTTCCACTACAACGCCCAGCTCTCTTCTCATGCCAGGACATTCACTCCTCTGCATTCGTTTCCACTCCAACCACCATTCCGCATTCCTGCCAGCATGACCGCATCCCCTTCCCCCGCTCCAGCCACCATTCCGTAACCCTGACTGCATGACCGCAACCCTCATCCCTTCATCTGCCATCTCCCTTCACGCCTCATCACTGCCTCCTCCATGCCCTTCCACCTGCGCCCTCTTGCGCCACCTCCTACGCACCAACTCCCTGCATGCCACCATCCCAGCTGCGTCCCCACCTACCCACTCTCACATAGCCTTCTTCCACTCTAACGCCTCTCCTCCATGTAAATCTCGCCTACAAAAAAACACAAACCAAAATTAATAAAACAAATATTATTATAATAATATAATATTATTATATAATATTTTAATTTTATTAAAAATTTCCACTCTGTAATAAATATTTAAATATAATATTTATTATATTATTATAGTAATTATTATTGCTATAATAATTATTATTAACTCACCATTTTCCAAGACCTTTTAATTGTTCTCACTATCCCATAAGCCAAAATTGGGTCCAATTATTCACCACCACACTTAAGAAGCATGACGACAGAGTTAAAAGCTCAAATTGCGAAAATAGAGAAGGATTTCCAAACTTTCAAGGAAATGATCACCAAGAGCTAGGAAGCGCTTAAGAAAGAAATTAAGAATGAAGTCATTCAGGTAATGGAGCAGAAAATAGACGACAAGTTTGACATTATGAGAAAGGAACAAAAAATGTTAGACCAAAAAATGACTGAGAGCCAGAAAGGTATCCAGGCGATATTACAAAAAATGGATGATAAGGAAAAAAATCATAAACAACATGGCTCGGATATGTCGGTTACCCCATCTTCCAATTCTGAGTCACCAGAACACAAAAGGATGAAAGGTACTCAATACCAACCATTCATAATGTACCCACCGAGAGAAAAAATAGAAATGACGAAATATAACGGAGGAGAAGACCAATGCGTCGCTTGGTTGAATAAAGCAGAAGAGTATTTCGACATATATAACACTACAATGGACGAATATAAGGTCAAGTATGGTTCAATGCACCTTGAAGGATATGCCTACAACTGGTATATGTGGTGGAAGGGAGACAACTTCGCATACACTTGGAACTTATTCAAGAATTATTTCTTAAAAAGGTTTCAAGGAATCACAGAAGATGAATTCTTCTCAAAACTTACTAGATTACAACAAAGGGGAAGCGTCGAAGAATTCACACATCAATGGGAATCCCTCGCTACCAGAGTATTTGGGCTATCCAACAAACAACGGTTGGAAACCTACTTGGGAGGACTAAAACCATACATACAAAAAGAGTTAAAAATGCATGACATAATGAATGTCGAGGCAGCAAGACGAAAAGCAAAAGCAGCTGAGGCCAAATTTGATAGTTTCCAATCAAATAAAGGGAAGTCATACTCACAAAGAAACATCCAGTCGACTCCAGAGGATGATACAAACAAATACATCCCTCCGCCTAGAAGGGATGATAGGAAGAGCCTCGAGAATCAATGAATGAGGGAAGGAAAATGTCGACGATGTGGAGACAAATGGAATCCTAAACATAGGTGTCACCCCGAGGACAGCTCAAAGAAATTATATACTTGTGAAGCAGAGGAGAATAGTGAATCAGAAGAAGAAGAGCCAGCAGATGAAGAGGAGGAAACCGCAAATATGGCAGCCAAGAACGACGAGACCCCCAAAATCTCCCTAGCAGCCATGACAGGCATTAGTCAACCACAGACTCTCAAGTTAAAAGGGCATATAAAAAATGAGAATGTTACAATGCTAGTAGACACTGGAAGCACTCACAACTTTCTTGATATAAGAGTGGCACGAAAACTCAAGTTGTTTGTACATCCAGTTCCAGACATGAAGGTGATGGTTGTAGATGGCAAGAAGATCAAAAAAGTTGGAAAGTGCCACAAGGTGAGACTTCAAATACAATACTTCGAACTGGAATCAGAACTCTACACCTTACCGTTGGGAGGAGTAGACATCGTTTTGGGAGTCCAATGGTTACAAACATTGGGAACATATTCTGCCAATCATCAAAAACATTTCTTCAAGTTTAAGTGGCAAGGGAAAAATTTTAAGCTATATGGTTTTCATCCACCAAACACACAAGTAGTTTCATCTCAGCATATGGAAAAACTCATTTGAAAAGGGGCATCAGCATACGTAATACAATGTAATCAACTGGAAGGAAAAGAGGAGGAACCAAATGAGTTCAAAAAGGAAATCCAAAAATTACTCCAGAAACATGAACACATATTTCAAGACTTACCCATGCAGCTACCACCAGAAAGGAGTATGGAACACATAATTGAGATTAAACCAGGGTCAAATCCTATCAAGGTTAAACCATATAGGTATCCCCACCACCACAAAACAGAAATAGAAATGTTGGTTCAAGATCTACAAAATTGTGGTGTCATCACCAAGAGTAGAAGCCCTTATGCAGCTCTAGTCATACTAGTATGGGAGAAGGATGGATCGTTTAGATTATGTATAGAATATAGAGGATTAAACAAAATAACAATTAAGAACAAGTTTCCAATCCCCTTCATCGATGACATGCTGGATGAACTTCATGACGCAAAATATTTTTTGAAACTCAATTTAAGGTTAGGGTACTATCAAATCAGGGTCAGATTAGAGGATATCGCAAAGACTGCTTTCCAAACTCATGAAGGACATTATGAATTCAAAGTAATGCATTTTGGGTTAACTAATGCCCCTGCCACATTCCAGGAAACTATGAATGAACTATTTCAGCCATACCTAAGGAAATTTGTGTTAGTATTCTTCGATGACATCCTTATATATAGTAAGACATGGAAAGAACATTTGACACATTTAGAAGAGGTTCTATCTCTTCTAAAGGAAAGCCAGTTCTATGCAAAAAAGTCAAAATGCACATTTGGGAAGCAAGAAGTGGAGTATCTCGGTCATATAATCTCAAAGGAAGGAGTTAAGGTGGACCCAAAGAAGATCCAGGCGATGAAGGAGTGGCCCGAACCAAAGAATGTTTCAAAATTGCAATGATTTTTGGGATTAATAGGTTACTATCGAAGGTTCATCGGGAACTATGCACACATCACTACCCCACTAACAAATCTCCTAAAAAGAAATTCTTTTCAATGGGATGATGAGGCAAGAAGATGCTTTGAAACGTTGAAACAAATTATGTCTTCAACTCTCGTTTTGGCAACACCTAATTTTGCAAAACCATTCGTAATCGAATGTGATGCTTCAGGGTTTGGGATAGGAGCTGTGCTAATGCAAGAAGGTCATCCAATCGCTTTTGAAAGCAGGAAGTTGAAAAAAAGAGAATACCTACAGTCTACATACAACAAGGAAATGCTTGCCATCATGCATGCATTAACTAAATGGCAACAATACCTTATGGGAAGTAAATTCCTAATCCGAACAGATCATAATAGTCTACAACACTTGTTACAACAGAAGACATTAACAACCGAACAACAAAAGTGGATAGCAAAGATCTCTACCTTCGATATGGAGATCCTACATAAAAGGGGGAAGGACAATGTAGTAGTTGATGCTTTATCAAGGAAAGATGACGAGATACAAGTCTACACCATATCCATGGTGATCCCAGATTTTTTTGACGAAATTCATAAGGAATATGCCAAGAATTCAGAGGTTTGCTCCATAATTAACAACATAAATCAGTATCTGAAGTTTGAATGGAAGAATGATCTCTTATGGTACAAAGGACATATTTACTTAAGTTCCAATTCCAATTTTAAGACCAAGGCACTTAAAGAGTCACATGACTTCCCAGCCGCTGGTCATGTAGGATTTTTTAAAACCTACTATAATGCAAGGCAATCATTCTTTTGGAAGGGTATGTATGTCGACATTCACAAGTATGTTGCATATTGTGACATTTTTCAGTGGAATAAAACTGAGAATATCTCAAGTCCGGAGTTACTCCATCCATTACATATTGCAAATAAAAAATGGGAGGAAATTTCAATGGATTTCATTGAAGGTCTACCCATATCAGATGGAAAAGACAAAATACTAGTTGTGGTAGACAGGCTAACCAAATATGCACATTTTGTTGGAGTGAAGAAAACTGATTCAGCAAAAGAAATAGCCGAAGCTTTTTGTAAAAATGCCTACAAATTACATGGTTTTCCGAAGATTATAGTAAGTGATAGGGATGCCAAGTTTAAAGGGAACTTTTGGAGAGAGTTTTGCAAGCAAATTGGAACGTCTCTTAACATGAGCTCAGCTTATCATCCCCAAACAGATGGATAGACAGAAGTTGTCAATAAATGCTTAGAAACCTACCTCCGTTGTTTTGTAACTGATAAGCAAAATAAATGGTTCCAATGGCTACATCTTGCGGAATGGTGGTATAATTCTACTTATCATACATCTGCAAGAATGACACCATTTCAATCCCTATATGGATATGAACTCCCAAAATGGAAGGATTTCATTACCAACCAAACAAGGGTTGCATCAGTAAATCACAATTTAGAAGAAAACCAAAAGGTTGTCCAAGTACTTAGAGAGAATTTGAATACTACCAGGAATAGAATGAGACAACAAGAAGATTGACACCGAACAGAACGAGAATTTGAAGTTGGAGATTGGGTATTTGTAAGACTACAACCCTATAAACAATTATCACTTAAACAAGGTGGAAAAAATAAATTGGCTCGACGTTTTTATGGCCCATATCAAATCAATAAGAAGATTAGTCAGGTGGCATATGCATTGGAATTGCCAACTACAAGTCACATCCATAATTTTTTTCATGTTTCATGTTTGAAAAAGATGATAGGTCAACACCAGAAGGCACAAACAATACTTCACTTGTTAGATGAAGAAGGAAGAATCATATTCGAGCCATAATCTATCATTGCTACTAGAGAGAAGAGATTAAGAACGTGAGCCATTAAAGAATACCTCATAAAATGGAAAAATCTTCTCGAAGAATATGCAACATGGGAATCATAACATTTTTTATAGTTACATCCCTCATTACCATTGCTTTGAGGACAAAGCTCTTTAAAAGGGAGTGGCAATGCTATGAATATTAAATATTGTATTAAATTAATCAATAAATTATTCATTAGTTTAATTGAAGGGACGTAACCCTTCTTAAGAATGCTCAAACCTTATAAAAGGTGAGCTCTTGTAACGTGTTAAGCATCTTATCAATTCAATAATATATCCTTTTATTCAATATGGATCTTGTGTCCTGGTTTTTCTGTTGCAAAATATGTCGATGCTTACCCTCTCTATCTATGCTCTATTTTGTTACAACTCATTATCTGCATTAATTGAGATTCAGTTCTTCAGCAGTCAGCTTCCATTCTTATCTAGTCATTTTTGAATTTCTAAGCATTCTCTTCTTCACAAATTCGAGCCACGTTTTCTTTTTCTTCTATATTGTCTTCTTAGGTTAAGAATCGTAGATTTTAATTTAGACAACCACCACTCATCTCCATCCTCTCTCACTTTTAAGTTCTGATCAATTGGTTTATATAGATACTAAAAATATATGCCTCAATCTCTTTAACTTCCAGGCCTCCCAATTTGACAATTGACCCAAAAAAAAATTATTGTCTTTATAACTGTTGGAAGATCAATCAACACACGCTTTAACTATCTATTTAAAAAATATACAAGTGTTTAGATGCATTTTCTGCCACTTAAGCTTTACCAAAACATTTCTTTTGATATCCATTAAAAACTCCTTTTATTTTATTTATTAGTAGACTATGTTAGACTTCTTAAGATTCCCACAAGATGTTTTATAAATCTTAATGATGCCCTCGTATGCCCGCAGTGGCTCATACTTAGCCCTCATATGCCCACAGGGACTTCTCCTTTAACCCACAAGAATGCCCGCAGCCTTCATATGCCCGAAAAGGCTCACCATATGCCTGCAGGGGCTGACCATGTTCCCATAAGAATTCCCATAGCATTCATATGCCCGCAGGGGCTCACCCTATGCCGACAGGGGCTCACCATGTTCGCAAAAAAATTCCCACAACATTCATATGCCCGCAGGGGCTCACCCAATGGCCGCAGGATACCCATAGGGGCTCATCATATGCCCGCAGGGGCTCACCATATGCCTGCAGGATGCCCATAGGGGCTCACCACGTGCCCACAAGGATGCACACAACCTTGTCTTCTTTCCAACCATCAATGGAAACTGAATCATAATGCCAACATGGATTTCCATTATTCTTACTCCAAAGATGGCTATGAGAATATTTTGAATACATTATCCCAACAAGCATAGAAACTGACACTCAACTCTAGAGATTTCTACAATGACAATTTTCTTGTCTTTGCATAGCATCTAACAAGGTTGTTTGGCTATGAAATGATGATATAAACTAGAACAAAAAACTATAAAGAAAGAACAAAAATAATAAAAATGAAGAATCCAAATAGAAAATGTTGGCTACTAAGTTAGCTAATGGCATTTATCACTCAAATAACCCTAGTACATTCACTTTCATAAGATATTAAGCATAGAAATCCCAATTATTTATCATATAAACATAGATCATGACTGCTAGTTATCATGTCTATTCATGAACAATATATCATTAACATTTAACTTATCTCATTAATAATACTAAACACAAGAAGTATAAAAAAAATTGAAATAAAACCCCAACTCACAAAAACAACAAGATTTACCATTGAAACATAATATGACTTAGTATAATTTAGTATGACATGTGAAAGCTAATCTAGAATAAACATCCCATCATTAACATTTGGTATAGTTATCAATTATGCTATCAAAGAAAGCACAACACTGAAAAAAGAACTACAAGGTTTATAGCGGGAAAAAACTCTTATGTGAGGGAAAAAGCCACTTCAAAAATATAGTACTTGGTTGCAAATATAGTGTTGCAATCCTCCCATTATGCTTAGCCAAGAGAAAATTCAAGATAGTAATATGGATACAACCATATATCTAATTCCATCTACTATTTCTATATAAGCAGATCACTTAACCAAGTTAATAAATGACTATGAAAGCGGCCCAACTTTTGTTTATATTAATAAAAAGTTCAAAGGTGCTCTATGAAATTCACACCCTTGTCACTAATGATAAACTTGGACAATATATTGTGGAGACATTTCAACTACTTCATCCATTGCTTTAAGGTTGGTTGCCACTTCAAAACCTTGAGTATGCATGGGGTTCTAGACTGCTTATAACTTGTGGCCAGATGCAAATTCTGTGGGATTTTGACAGAAGAGTATCCCTTATTGCAACTTGTAGCTAAAAAAATGTGGTTATGTTCAGTTGTTCATTCCGTGAGGGAATTTCACTCATGCCATCAGGTTTCTTGTGGTGCCTAACCTCTCAGGGCCTATTGTAATGCTTCTTCATGAGCTTAAAATAAGTGCAATTTCAAAACAACATTTGCTCCAAGTTATTGATAAGTAGATTTGAGTTTTAGTCCTATAAAATCAATCTCTTTGTTAACTATTTGTCTCAGTAACTCTTTTAACGTCAATTATGTTTTCCATCCAAGATTTGGAGTGTCTTCACCTGCATTTTTAAGAGTAATCAATTAATTTCCCTTTTAATTTCTTGTTTCTATGGTCCATGTTGACCATTATTCATTACAAGCTATAAGGACTAGTATTCCTTGTTTCATGTTTATGTTCATAGCAGATGAAGGTGTCGATCCTTAACCTATAACTTGTTGTATGCCTTCTTATCAGCATGTGGATGAGCACTAATTTTGAGATCAATTTGTTGTTGTTGTAACACCTTTTGCATGTGTATTTCTTATCGACATGTGAGTGCTACCATCAGTGCTAATTTTACTATGATATTAGCATACTTTTATGACTATTTTTAGTACTTTTCTTGTGGCTTATTTAAGTATATGATAAATGTGTTTCGTGCTTCTTTTGGAGGGTTCAATTCTATTTTAACATTGGTGCTATTTCTGAAGATTTTTTGAATATTCTTCATCAAGCCATAGTTAATAAGCATTGCTACAGGGGTTCCATATTGCTGGTAATAAGCATTGACGGTATTTTTTTTTAACTTCCAGGGATCATCGATATAGAGATGAACATTCTCCGCAAGTATAGCAAAACCGTCGGAAGTTCTACCTTTGTTTGGTTTGTTCGACAAACATTCATCGATCGTTACAAGGGAACATCGTTGCAAGTATAGCAAAACCATTGCAGTGACTGCCTTCTTTTTGTATGTTCGTCGAACACGCATCGATACTTGCAACGGAACATAGTCGCAAGTATAGCAAAACTCTCTCTCTGTTCGACGAAAAACCGTCTCTACAGACACAGTTTTGCGTGGAAGCAAATTATCAAAATTGTTGGATGTTCTACCTTTGTTTCTTCTGTTTGAAGAACGTTCGTCGATACCTGCGACGGAACAACATCGCAAGTATAGATAAACCATCGTAGGGTCTGCTTCTTTTGGTCTGAATTCTCTAAATGTGCATTGATACTTGCGATTGACAATCGTCTCAAGTATAGCAAGTATAGGGACGCCGTTTCGTCGATATAGGGACGATTTGTAGAAAATGAATAAAAAAAATCAATTTCAAGACCACCTTATAGAAGACACGTGGCCAACATTTTTCGTCTCTATTGCAACGACTTTCCAAGTTCGTCGTTATATCCATGAAACAGGTTCCACGAACAAAGGAGACCCTGATCATTGAAATTGGGATGAAAAAACATGGAAATAACAACGAAAAACCATGCCAAATTTTGTCATATGTACTAGTTTGTTCTTTTGATGATATTTTGATTTACAGTAGGACATGGGAAGAACACTTGCGCCACTTGGACAATGTCTTGACAATCCTGGCAAAACAATCTTTTTATGCCAAATTGTCCAAGTGTGAGTTTGGGTTGACTAAGATCCTCTATATGGGTCATATCATTGGGAAAGGAGTCAAGGTTCATATGGAGAATATGAAGCCCATACTTGAATGGCCAATCCCAAAGAACATCAATTCCTTAAGGGGATTCATTAGTTTGTGCACCTACTACCGGAAATTTGTGAAATGATTTTCTAAGCTAACATCCCATTTGACAGATCTCACCAAGAAAGGGGCCTTTTTTTTGTCGGAGGAGGATGAAAAATCTTTCAACAGAATGAAGGAATTCATGAGCAGCTTCCCAGTACTTGCACTTCCCGATTTCACTCATCCCTTCATATTGGAATGTGATGCCTCAAGAGAAGGCATTGGAGAAATTTTAATGCAGAATAGGCATCCCATTTCCTATGAGAGCAGAAATTTGCAGCCACATGAGATGCATTATTCAATTTATGATAAAGAAATGTTGGCCATCATGCATGCATTGGCCAAATTCAAGCAGTACCTAGTAGGAGGCAAGTTCATAGTAAGACGGATCACAACAGTTTGAGACACTTTTTGACCCAAAGGGAGCTGAATGATGGACAATAGAAATGGGTAAGTAAGGTTCAGTTTTATGAATTTGACATAGAATACAAAAAGGGTAAGATGAATGTGGTAGCTGATGCCCTCTCTAGGAAACCTTCTTTTTCTTTGCTGCAAGTCCTGATTGATTGGAAACTACAACTAGCCATGGAATACTCTAAGAACCAATTTTCTTGTGAAGTGTTGGATAGGTTGATTTAGGATAATGAATACCAAGTCCTCAATGATGTCATATATTACAAAGACAAAAAAAATCTATTTCCTGGATCAAAATTAAAAGAAAATATTTTGGTGGCTACCCACAATGCACCATTAGCAAGACACCCTAGATTCCTAAAAACTTACCAGAAGGTGAGAGAGAGGTTCACTTGGAAGGGCATAAAAAATTATGTTTCAAGGAATGTAAGGGAGTGTACTACATGCCAACAGAATAAGTTTGAGCAAACTCATCTCGATGGTGTCCTAAAACCCCCACCAATCCCAGAATAGAAATGGGAAAGTGTGTCCATGGATTTCATCACAGGTTCTCCCAAAACTCAGGGTAAGGATAACATTTTTGTAGTAGTTGATAGCTTGACTAAATTTTCTCACTTTTTTTTCTATCATATCAACTATTACTACCGGTCAAATAGATGCATGTTTTTTAAAGAAGTATTCAGATTGCATGGTCTTCCAAAGACTAAAATAAGTGACTGAGATAGCAAATTTACTAGTGTTTTTTGGCAAACTTTGTTTGAACTAGTTGGAACTAGTTTGAATATTAGAACAAGCTATCACCCTTAGACTGATAGCCAAATTGAGAGGGTAAATGAATGTCTGGAGGGTTATCTTAGAAATTATGCTACCGGGTAGCAAAAAGCATGGGCCGAAATCCATCTGGTGTATCTTCCATTTCATCGCTGCAGCCATAGAAAGTACTATTCTGATGGAAGTGTACCTGGCTACAGGAGCAAAAGTTTCTTCATAATCTATTCCCTCTTTCTGAGAGAAGCCATGAGCTACAAACCTTTCCTTGTATTTCTCTATGCTGCCATCTGCGGCATGCTTGATCTTGTAGATCCATTTGGAAGTCACAACAGACTTCCCTTCAGGTCTTGGGACAACATCCCAAACATCATTCTTCATTATTGATTGGTATTCTTTAGTCATGGCATCCTTCCATTCTTTCTTTTCCGCTTCTTGTTCATAATTGGAAGGTTCTTTGTTCATGATATCACAGAGTAAAGCAACATAGCTGGTATGTGATCTAGTTCTCTTCTTTGCTCTGTGTTCTTCTTCTGGAATGCCATATCTTTCTGCATCTTAAATGAGCTCTCTAGCCCATGCAGGTTTTCTCTTATGAGAGTTATCCTCACGGGGTGGATCTACTGGTTGTTGTGCATCTTCAATTTCATGATCAACAACTGGTATTGCTTCAGTCATGGTAGTGTCTCGAAATCTAGTTTCCTTAGGTTCTTCCTAAACTTGAATAGGTGTCTTCCTTGATTTGACGAATGTCAAGTTTTCATCAAATGTCACATCCCTACTGACATCAATCTTCTTGAACCCTGGAAAGTATATTCTGTAAGCCTTCGAGCTTTCACTGTACCCTACAAAGATACCCTTCTTTCCTGAAGGATCTAGCTTGGTCCTCTTTTCCTTTGGGACATGAGTGTATACTGGACAACCAAATATTCTGAGATGGCTGACTTCAGGTTTCGTACCAGAGAAGACCTCTTCTGGTGTCTTGTTGTCCAATATCTTGTCGGGTGTTCTATTCTGCACATAGATGCATAGGTAGATCCTGTTCATGCATCATTTCCCTTGCTACTTCCATGATTGCTCTATTACTTCTTTTTGCAACTCCATTCTATTGTGGATTGTAAGGAGCAGTCAACTCCCTCTTAATCCCTGAATCACTGCATAGCTTCTTGAAGTCACCTGAGGTGAATTCTCCACCATTGTCGGATCTGAATGTTTTGATCTTCTTATCAGTTTGGTTCTCCATCAAGGTTTTGAATTCCTTGAACTTATCAAATACTTCATCTTTGTTCTTCAAGAAGTAAACCCAAGTCTTCCTAGAGAAGTCATCAATGAAAGAGACTAGTAAACATACCCACTCAGAGAACTGGATGACATAGGACTGCATACATCGGAGTGGATGATTTCCAAGATACCTTTTTCCTTGCTTTCACTGCTTGTAAATGCCTTCTTAATGTTGTTTCCTTTTGCACATCCTTTGCAAACACCTTCATGCTTGGTCTTAATTTCATGAAGACCTTCTATAGCCTTACTTGAAATTGGTAATGCTCTATAGTGCATATGTGCAAGTCTTCTATGCCAAAGTTTACTTGGCTCCATGGAATCATGTACCATGTCATGTTCAGGTTGTCCCTTCAATTTATACAAACCTCCCTCTTGTTCTCCAATCACCACTACATCATCAATAGTTTTACCTTTTGGCCACATTAGGACTTGGCCATCTACAAATGCAACCTTCATGCCTTTTGCATCCAATGCAGAGATGGAGAGAAGATTCTTCTTGAGCCCAAGTACATAAAGAAGTTCTTTCATCTTCAAAGACTTTCCACAATCTAGGTTGTAGGAGGCTTCACCACTTCCTTTGATAGGGTATTGATAATCATCCCCAAGTTTCACCTTATGGGGTGATTCATGTTCAGATAGGTTTACAAAAGATTCTTTAAACCCAATCATGTGTTTGGAAGCCCCACTGTCAATAAGCCAATCATTACAACCATGGGAGATAGTACTTGTGAGAGCAGAGATTAGAATATACTCTTCTTCACTTGGTGAGTCATTATCACTTTATGTCCTAGCCTTCTTCTTTGGAGGTTCATCATCCTCGACAGCATGAGAATGGTACCTTCTTTTGTTTCCCTTCTTCTTCTTGTTGAAGTTGTTGTTGTTATCCCTTTTGTTCTTGGGACAATCTGAAGCAAAGTGACCTTTCTCATTGCATGTGAAACATATTAGATCCTTCTTATTCTTTTGTTGGTTGTGATAGGATCTCTTGTAATGAGAGTGCTCCTTTTGGGCTTGCTTCTTTTGGTGTGATCTATGAGAGTTTGATCTTCACCTCCCATCTTTTCTTCTTGAGCTACAAGCCTAGCTTCTTCTTGAGAGCATTCCTCCCACAGTCTACTGAAAGAGATCAATTTCTTTCTTGCACAGATTCCTTGAATAAAGGAGTCCCATGACCTAGGTAGGCCATTCAAAGTGGTCATCACAATTTCTCCATTTTCCACCACTTCATCTACGGCTTCAAGATGTTCCTTGATATGAGAGACCTTGGAGAAGTAGGATTGAATGGTCTCTCCATTCAACATTTTGACCCCTTTCAATTGATTTTGTAGACTCATATTCCAATTTATGTTCTTCCCTTCAAATAACATGGTCAGGGAGTCAAACATCTCCTTTGGTGTCTTTAGAGATGACACATGTGGTATGAGATGGTATTTGATAGAATCAACAATGATTTCCTTTGCCTTGACCAAGTTCTTCTTATGCAATACCTTAGCCTCTTCATCCTCTGGGATAGGGACCTAAGAGCTGATGTAGGAGTTGTTGGCTTGGTTTTGCAACCAAGCTTAGTGTTATGGGCACCTGCTAACTAGTAGCAGCAGTTTCAATGTAAAGCAAATAACAATAAACTAAATCTAAACTAAACTAAACTAGCATGTGCATTTCATTATAAAATTTTGAATTAAAAATAAGAACAAGAATTTGAGAAAATAAATTTGTATTGAAAAATGGGGGCAAGCAAGTGCTTGCGATAATACCTCCAAGTGATGAACATAGTTGAGAAGCTCCAAGGATGAGCAGCTCCAAACTCCAAAGGGTCCTTTCTCCAAGGTTGCTACAATGGCCAAATACTCAAGGGAGATTTTGGCAGCATGAGGATAGGAAGATGGATGGATGTGAAATGAGGAGCCCCTACCACCTTTTTATAGGTTTTGGTGGTAGGGAATACCATTTGTGGTTTTGTGCAAACCAATGGTATTGACCAACATGGTTTAGGTACTTTTCCCTCCTTTTTTCTTTTTTTTTGAATAAAATTAATATTTTTATTCCCTTTTTAATATTTTTGGGAATTTGGACCCTTTTTGAGTGGGAAAAGGGGTGTACTAAGGTCGTTTGGTGACCTTTTGTTGACTTCAGAGGCTCAGATGGTAGAAAAGTGGACAAATGTGTCATGTGAACAAGGAAATGAGCTAGTGAGCACTTTTTAGGTGTTAACAGATTGCCCCCTGATGTGTGAGGGCAGGAGCTCATCGTATGGCCAATAGACATCATAGTTCTTTTGTCTTTTTCTGGGGTTTGGGGAGGAGAAGAGACCGTTTGGAGTCTGGATCCGCGGCCCTTGGAGCTGCAAAAAATAAACAAATATTACATGGCCTCAATATGAATGAGGAATAATCTCTGATAATGGACGAGGTGGGCATACCCATGCTCGTATCAAGAAATATACATAGCAATTAGTCCCAAGAAGGGGGATCTAATACATAAAGAATCTACTGGTACATCATAATGGTCCAGAGGGGAAATTATTTTGGGATATACTCATGATCATAACATGACTGATCGCAATAACTGATACACTGGAATAACTGTTGAAGTGATGAAACTGAAGGTGTCCAACATCTGTGGGGACTCAATGACTAAGAGTCTCTCTAAGAAGTATATGTGACTGTATACTCGAGGGAGTATAAAACTGGTGTACATCTGAATACTGTCACCATGCGCAACCCAGATATCTATAGAAAAAGTGTAACTGGTTGTATCCATAGGTAGACTCTCAAGTGTGGAGGAGTCACGAGGTATCCGGGGTCTTCGACTAATAACTAAGCAAACCAATGCCCTGTGCGAGTCTCAACGATGCGATCAAGGTGTTGAAGTCGAGCATGTGAGAAACAACCATTTGGAGAGGTACTGAGGACTCTTCTCAAAATGATTCATAGGCACTCATCATAAATGGTGATGAGTCCAAGACACAGGGACCTCTAGGTCTATCCTATGGAATAAATTAGTTGTCATCGACAGAGGGAGACCAGCAACTAACAAGGTAATGATGTTTCCTTGATTAGGAGCGTGAGGTGTAGAACTCAAGTGTGGTAGTACTGATGGTAGGACTGACATACTTGTGGGGATGGGAAGTAACTGGGGTTATATATGGGAAGACTCAAACTTCCTTTGTTCAGAGCATGATGACATGGTTGACCTGGCAGCGTAAGGAACTGACTTGTAGGTGCGGGTATCACTGCTTTGAAGGAGTGGAGGGTATGTACTGACTCTGGGGGGGAATCAAGCTGATGGGTGCTATCGAGGGGTTGTCAGGGTGACACACTGCAGAATACTCTGAACAAAGGCGACCAAAATGTGGGAAGCTGCCATATGAGTAGATGCAATCTATTGTGGCGCCAAGGGGCACCATTGGGACCTTCTTCGTGGTTTTAATGAGCTCCAAGAAGGGATAAAAGTGTGCTCTGAAATGGTAATGTCCTATGGATTTGTGAGCCCAGGACTATTCGTGCTCATTGGTGCTTTCATTTTTAAGGAGTCTGAAAATGATAAGAAGACTCTGCAGTAGTTATGACTACTGTCCTATTGGTTTTACGAGCCCAGGATGGTGATTGCTCGTGGTCGCTTTCATGTTTAAAGAGTCTGAAAGCGGTAAGGGGACTCCATTGGTGTTCTTTTTTGTAAGTTTAGTCTACAAGGCCCTTAAAAGCATAAAATGATGCAGATGGAGAACTCTTCTAGCCGATGTGACTAGAGTATTCCTTTTTCTTAATTAGTCTACAAGGTTCGGAAAAGGGGTAAAATTATACCAGGTAGACGCCCTTTCAGATACGTTTAGCGAGCATGAAAGGAAGCAAGGTTGCTCGGCGATCTTTTCATTGTTTTAGGAGTCAGAAAAGAGCTTAACAGAAACTCCCTAAGTTCCTTTTTCGTAAAAGGGATTGCTCGGCCCGAAAAAGGGATAAAATTCTACCAAACAAAAAGGGATTGATGAGAGCGAGAAAAGGTCTCAAGCATCATCATGTGTGTGGAATACTGGATCCGGTGACATAAATATTGTCAACAAGGGGAAACGGCCATTGTGGCATGCAAACCGAGGCAATGAGAGAGCATTTTTGAAAAAGTGGCCAAAAAATATGGAGGTGAGAGCAAGAAATGATCTCAAGCATCATCACGAGCGCGGAAAACTGAATCCGACGATATAAGGCTTGTCAAAAATGGACGATGGCCGATGTGGCACGCAAACCGAGGTGACGACGGGGGCATGGGAAAAATGCCCCAAAAAATCTGCGCGTGAGAGCGAGAAATGATCTCAAGCATCATCATGAGCGCAGAAATATGAATCCGGCGGTGCAAATGGTGCATAAAACAGAGGTCATAAGGACTCCGGAATGGTCAAAGCAAATAACTAGGTTAAAAAATGGCTACAAATAAAGGTGAGCCCACCAAGCCAAGGATGCAGTTGTGGGGAGAAATGATGACCCACGGGGGGAGAATACTAGTTGTATCAAATCAAATCGAATATACAAGTGACATGTGACCTCAAAAAATGGTTGAGATCACGAATATGAAAAACTGAGCAGGGTTAATGACCTGCCCCCATGCTATGTGCATGGGGTTTGTGATTGTGGATCACATATGTGTTGGTTTGAACGATGGGCTCATTGAGGTGTTGAGATAGAGATGATGGGGAAGGTACAAAATGATTGATCATGCCCCCTATCCTGGGGTCGAGGTAATCTATTATGCCCCCTAACTCAGAGGTGTCAATGTGGTGCAGATGTTGTCTTAGAGAGAGATCAATAGGGCATTGAGCAACTACTGGCGGGGTGTTATACCATGAGGCTGTGGGTCGTGGTGGCATACTGAAGTGATGATATGATGATGGGGGATTCCCTTTGTGGGGTGGATGCCCCCAGTATGTCCAACGAGGATCACGATGATGATGAGTAGGAAAGGTTTTGGGCCTGCCCTTATGTTGTGGACATGTGGTTTCCTGGTCGATTTGAAAGGGTTGAACCTGTGTGTCAAAGGGATCAATGGAAGGGGCCGACCGGACAGAGGGGTATCCAGTGGAAATTGTGTAAATGGTGTTAATTTATTCCGAGGAGGAAGATGGTGGGGGATGAATTTCCTCAATGAGAAGAGGGGATATCTCTAGGTCGACATTATTCAACTCGTACAGTGCTGCTCTGTAATCTGGGAGATCAGGGCAGTGATGTGAATAATGGCCATATATTCCGCATATTGCACAAGGATGGTTTGTGCGTAATGATTTATCATGAGGTTTGGGGTTTGAGTCGATTTTGACAACCAGAATGTTGGGGTCATCATCAAGCATTTGCATGTGTTCCTGTAATGCAGGTAACTATGGACACTGATGGGTTGGATGGACTAACTCATCACACAACGAGCATTTAGGAGGAGCACAAAACACCGGGGCAGGTTTCACTGCCTTGGGTGGGGGTACCGCAGTGTATGGTTGGGGGCCTCTACCCCCAGTGGGCCTGATGAGAGGAGAGGGATTTGTAGCTGACGAAGGGGTAGTGATATCGGGAGGTGGTTGGGTAGAAGTGACAATGGGTTGCACCGGTTGTAGGATGACATTTGGTGTCGGTGGGGGAACGAGAGGCGAAATATACCACACGGGTAATCCCAATGTTAACCCGGGGAGACTGAGGGTAGCCATAACCGGAGAGCTTACTACGCCCGAGGGAGGGAATAGAAAGGGGATTGTGTGGATGGGTGTAACACCAATGTGACTAGGGACCAATGGTGGTTTAGGTAACAAGGACGGTTGATTGTTGGGTGTTTGTGTATTGTGGGACAGGGTACATAGGTCAGATACTTTGGGCGCGGGTGACGGGGGTGGAATGGATTGGAATGTTGAGGTCATCGACGCATCTGAGTAAAATCCGGGTCCCACAGAGGAAACAAACGAGGTAGTTGCACCATAAATAGGTTGTTCAACCATGGAGAGAAGATTATTAGGTGCGGTGGGGGTGGATTGGTTTCGACGCATTTGGAGATTCATGTCGGATGATGACATCATAAGGAAATGATGACTACATGAATCCATCGGTTGGTTTGTGTGTGCAGCATATGTGATTTTCTGTTGTGGTGCTGTGGTTCCTTGAGGAGGATCCAACGGATGAGTGTTCACCATTCCTTGTGTGGGAAAAGGATTTTGCAGAACCATGGGTTGTGGTTGAGGAGGTGGCGCTGGTTGTGCCACGTGCCCTTGGCATTGGGCGTCATCATACCACAGTTGGCGTGCTCGCCCCAAATGGGGGCAAGTGTGTGTATAGTGGCCATATATCCCGCATATGGAACATGGGTGGTTTGTTCGTAAATTGGGGTTCTTACCCTATTTCGGTGGTCGATCAGGGTTTTGGTTTGCAGGGGTAGTGTTGTTGTTGTTTGGAGGATAAGTCTGAGCAATCAGAGGTTGTGGTGCAGCAAGGACTACTTGTGGTGGGAAATAAGTCATTGGGGCTTGTGAGTGAACAGGAGCATGTGTGGCCTGCTGATGGTAATAGATTGGTTGTGGCGGGAACTGAATCGGGTTCTGGGTGGCAGGTTGGTTATAGTATGCAGGAGGTGCATATGCCAATGGCACTTGCCGATAGCAATGTTGTGGACAAGAGGGTCCATGAGTGTGATGATTCTGATTCGTTGGAGCGTAGGAAGTTGTCGCTCCAGAATTAGATGTATCCCTAGAGAGGTCGGGGGCATTTATGGTGCTCACCATGCTAAAAGGTTTAATTTGTGGTGTGACTTAGCCAATAATACCATCAGCAGCATGTGATGCCCTCAGCGCGTCACCGTGTGAAGAATCGCCTCATGGGGCGTCTGGTATGATGGTGTAGAGATAGCCTGATTGGGTGTAAATTAGGTCAAATTCCTGAGTTTTTAGGATAGCTTCTTCCTCGGACTGGGGTTGTTCGGATGCCACATCCTTGGCAATGAGAGGGAGGAGGGATTTTAGAAACCAATCTAAGAAGATACGGTCGTCTAACTTGATTTTGCAGAGGCTTCGGCGTCGACGCCACTCATGAATGTGGTCAGTGATGTGGGTGGCCGTGTTCTATCTGCAAGACAGTAGGATCTCAACTCCAGCATCATAGCGGATAGGTAACTGGAAGAACTGCAGGAAGGTCGAGGCAAGGGATTTAAAGGTGGCATGTGTCCCATGGGGCTGGTCAATATACCACTTAGCTGCAGAGCCAGTGAAGGTGCGCTGTAAAAGGCGGAGGCGGACAGAGTCATCCACTATGGAGTTGGAGAAACACCATAGATGGAAGGACATGATATGGTTCTGGGGGTCCTCACCTGCCTTTCCCTCAAACTTAGGGATGTCAGAGGGGAGTTTGGTGGGCATGTGAGGCCACGCAAGATCATGTCTGATTGGATCATTAGTGAGCCTGGCTAAGTCTAGTAAGTTCAGAATCGCCATGTACGGTAAGCTAGCAGATGTAGTGATTGGGACTGGGACATGCCTAGTCATGGTGGTATGATGTAGTGGTCCAGTAGCGCCTAAAGGTATGCTAGGTATTGAAGGTATGTGTCCTCCAATAGGTGTGGTCTGGTATGGGCCAGCGATTCCAAGTGCAACATGGGTTACACTTGGGTTAGGAATAGCAGTAGGGATTCCTGGGATAGGGTTTGTGGAAACTAGAGGGGGTGCGACCCCTATGTTGGGCATACCCATAACAGGTGGTGGCCCTGTGTTGGGAATTCCTATAACAGGAGGTGGCCCTGTGTTGGGCATTCCTAAGGGTGGAGCATCCACCATATTAGGCATACCTAGGGGGGGTAGTGGTTGCCATGGATGGCACCGCAGTAGAAGGGTTGATGGACGTCTCTCCTATGGTGCTGGTGAAAAATGGGTCGAATGGTGTTCCAGCCATAAGGTTGGTTGGAAATAACTCTGTGGGGTTTTCGGATTCTGCCTCAGAATCGGAGGTGAAGCGAGGCGTGTCAAAATCGGATGACTGTATGGTTGACCAACGATGTGTTGAGTCAAGGGATAAGGCTCGGCGTCGGTGACATGGCGAGCCAAGTAGACTAAACTCTGGGAGTTCGCCCTGAAGACGGCGAGAGCGTCTAAAATTCTCAATGGTGAGAAATATGTTTTTGTGTAAAAAATCTGATGTGTAAAAATGGTAATGTATAAAAAACTTGAAACCCTAATGCAACCAAGGGTGCAAGAAGGGGAGTGAAAATGAAGGCTCTCAGGCCAAAAAATCAACCTCAAAAAGGCACTTATTATAGCAGCTGTGCTATAATAAGTGGAGGGATGCAAAAAATGGTCAGAGTACCAACATGCAAACAGCTTCTAGAAAAAATAGGTGTAACTAGACCAAAGGTGGGTTGAATCATGCAAACACCTAACTAAAAGTATTGTGAATCAACAAATGATATTCTCTGCAAGGTGATGAAATCCAAGTCAGACAATATGAGTGTTGAGACAACGGCTAGATATCCCCCTACCGGGAGGGACACCTGGTAATCAATCCTAAAGAATGGCAACTAGGATACTCCTTTCATGACGCGTCGAGAAAAGGTAAATCTGCCATTTGGTCCTTTACCGCAATACCCCCATACAGGGATATCCCAAGAACTGCGAATGGTAGCCCTTCGGTTACTGAATGGATTTCGGTATTCCACTCAGGCTTCCGGAACCATCCTCACGACTTCAACCCTCCTAGGGGAGAGGCCTTCCCACAAACCGGTTGTGACCGCGCCAATAAATACTAAGAGATTTTAGCTCCCTAATGGACAACAACTATGTCTCAGATGTAATAACTGAGGGGTGTTATTGGAACACCTATCCCCTCAATACTACCTAGCTACAAAGTTCTTTTAGTGTTCCCCAAGTGGGGTTAAAAGTGGGTTGAAATTAGGGTAATTTTTAAGGCTCAATTTAAAATTAGTGTTTGAGTGGGTGCACGTGTGATATTTTAAACTGAAATTGAAAAAGTAAATGCTAAGTATTCAAAAAACAAAGGATCTTTTGAAATAAAAAGCAAATATTATGACTTTTTCAATAAATGGAAATTAAGTGCTTTGCAAAGACTATTCAAAAAACAAAGGATCTTTTGAAATAGGAAAGCAAATAATGTAACTTCTTTGAGAAATAAATGGATTTCTTTTTCAAAAATTGCTATGGGCAAAAAATCAAAGAAGTAAACAGTAAAAAATTTAAATCTAGATAAAGTGCAAAGAGATCCTTCTTTCAATTTCTGAAAATATTTAAAAAGACTCTTTCACATGCATTCTAAATAGTAAAATTTTTCTATGGCTGTAAACAATGCTGGAATTTCAGTATTGTAAAATGTGCTATGTGGGCAGAAAAAACAGTAAAAAATTAATTTTTTAGACGGATCGGCCGAATGAAAAAATTGGAATTGCGGGTTTTGACAGAACAGCCGCGATGGACCACGCGGGTTTCTGTCGCACAGTCGCGATGGGTAGTGCGGGTTTTGACCGTGAAGCCGTGATGTCAAGTGCGGGATTTAGACACACAGTCGCGATGTGCAGAGCGGAAAATGTTCGCGAAGCCGCGATGTGCAGTGCGGGATTTAGACACACAGTCGCGATGTGTAGCACGGAAAATGTCGGCGAAGCCGCGATGTGCAGCGCGCAAATAGGCCGCGAAGCCGCGGGGAACCGCACAGAAAAAAGCCGTGCAGTCGTGATGAGCCGCGCAACTGTCAGGCAAAAAGCCACGAGGCGAAAGCCGTACGGCGACACCGAAAAATGAACCCAAAAATTGAGAATTTCGGGCTGTTAATGGCTAAAAAATGGGCCAAGATCTAGAACAACAATGGATCTGCTGTCTAGGATGGAAGATCTATGAATTAAACGAACTAATATAATAAAAAACTAAGATCTAAAGCAAAAGTGAGATCTAAAGATTCGAAAGCAGCGGAGTCGCCAAAAACTATTGGCTTGGTTTTGCAACCAAGCTTAGTGCTATGGGCACCTGCTAACTAGTAGTAGCAGTTTCAATGTAAAGCAAATAACAATAAACTAAATCTAAACTAAACTAAACTAGCATGTGCATTTCATTATAAAATTTTGAATTAAAAATAAGAACAAGAATTTGAGAAAATAAATTTGTATTGAAAAATGGGGGCAAGCAAGTGCTTGCGATAATACCTCCAAGTGATGAAGATAGTTGAGAAGCTCCAAGGATGAGCAGCTCCAAACTCCAAAGGGTCCTTTCTCCAAGGTTGCTACAATGGCCAAATACTCAAGGGAGATTTTGGCAGCATGAGGATAGGGAGATGGATGGATGTGAAATGAGGAGCCCCTACCACCTTTTTATAGGTTTTGGTGGTGGGGAATACCATTTGTGGTTTTGTGGAAACCAATGGTATTGACCAACATGGTTTAGGTACTTTTCCCTCCTTTTTTCCTTTTTTTTGAATAAAATTAATATTTTTATTCCCTTTTTAATATTTTTGGGAATTTGGACCCTTTTTGAGGGTTTTTTATGTTTTTTTAGGAAAAATAATCTTTTTGAGTGGGAAAATGGGTGTGCTAAGGTCTTTTGGTGACCTTCTGTTGGCTTCGGAGGCTCAGATGGTAGAAAAGTGGACAAATGGGTCATGTGAATAAGGAAATGAGCTAGTGAGCACTTTTTAGGTGTTAACAGGAGTCCAATTCATTTTCTTCCAGGATTAACCCAATCCTATACTTCCAGGCTCGAAAGTTATCATCCCCTTCAATATTATCCTCAATCTTGGTGTGGTGAGACATCTTAAAGAGTACTTCAAATGGAAATAGAAGAGATTTAGGTCTTACCACTTGTTTTGCTGAAAACTGGATCTGGTCCCGGATTAGGGTTTGTTAGAAAAACCTTAAAAATTCAAAATGTGAATTTCAGCTTTCTAAAAGGATAGAAAGATGCGCCGTGATGAGCTAATCAGCCTCGTGTATTCAGAATTAGGGTTTGAGTTTCCCATAGATTTACTTAGCCAAAAATCTCAATCCAAAGCTCTAAACTTTGATTTTTCCAAGGAGCTTCCAGCTATGTCTTTAGATTTCAGAAATTCCTATTTTTGTGGAAACCCTAATTTTTGGGGTCAAATCTGAAAATGCTCAGAATTGAATTATGATTGGACAGATAGATTTTCCATGATGAGTAGAGTAAATCTACTATACTGCTTTTCCAAAATCTGTGGAGAGAAACCCAATAAACAAGAAACCCTAGTTTTTGTCACTGCACAATGTCTTCTTCTCAGGTTAGCTCTGATACCATGTTAATTTTTTAGCATTAATTCAATATACTCTAGGATATTTATTGAGAGAAAAACATGTACAGTATATCAATGCATATCAATCATAACAAGCATGCCAATCATCACAAGAATCAAAAGCATGAGAGACAATAGACACACAGAGTTTCCGTGGGGAAAACCCTAAGGTGAAAAACCCCACAACTTCCTCAGAGATAGATATAGCAATAACTCAACCAAAGTACAAGAGATAAACTCCTCTTAGAAGCTGATCCTCCTCCTCACAAGTGTGCCACTTTCCAAGTGAAGGAAGAATGAGTTTCTAAGTGATCCAAATAGAGATCTCCCGATCTCTATTTATACTTGTTATGTTTGCCCAATAACCTTATGGAGCCGGCTTGTCTAGCTAGGTACAATAACCACATATTACATAAATCTGGGCCGACCCCTTACAAGGTGGTCTAATAACCCATCGGCAAGTTAACACACTTGCGACACTTGTCAATACAAATGACGACACTTCCTTATAGTGGAATAACACATCTCTATAAGGGTATAATAAATATATAACTGAAATACATTCTAAAGTTACATATACATCAATAGACTCGACCCTGCATCTTTGTGATTTTATACTGCTGTAACATACGTTATTAAGTTTTATAAAGTAATGACCTATTTTGGGTGAGCCTTCTCGGTCTCAAACCCTGGTCTGTATTGTTATTTTGCTATGTATAAAATGTATTAATAATAATAGACTTCTCAAACCCTGGTGATGCCTATCAAAAGGCTCGGCGTGTGCATTACTTACTACTGTGCTGGAAAAAGAATTATTTTTGTATGTAAACTATCTTGTGAAGGTTTTAAAGAGTATAGAAACGAATACTTTTATTACTGTGTTTAAAATATGGTTTGAAGAATTCTTTTAAAAACTTGTCTTCGATGATGGTTTGGTTTGCTTTTCAATTTATAATTTATTAAAGATGAAAGGTATTTCTAGGTTTTGCAAATACTCTGTTTTAATAAGAGCTTAAATGATTCGATTTTGGGCAGTCTCCTTTTATCATTTAAATGTTTATATGATTGCTATTACTTATAAACAAAAGACTATGCTATTTATTCTAGGTTCTACTTTGAATATAAAATCACTCGAATGCTATTATTACTATAAAATGGAATATGATGCTAAGTAGAGAGCTCCTATTTAAATGCTATTTACTCAGATGAATACTATGTTTTATTCATTTAGTAAAGGAAATATTTACTGAAATAAAGATAGAGGGTTTATATTGAATAAAATATAGTTTAATCTATGATGATCAATCATTCAAATCTATCATTAATCTAACTTTTCTGTACTAGAGTACGACATGTAATGTGTGTGGAAAAATATAGAAAAGTAATTTAATCAATCACTCTGCATTTTTAATTTTATTTCTTTAATAACAATACACATTCTCATTCATAACAACTCTTAAAACTAACTGGAATAACTCTGCATATTTTCTAAAATACTTAAACATTTCCAAAAATAGATATACAGTAAGAACAAATACATAAGAACATAGGAACACAAAAACGAAAGAGTGAAACAAATACCCAAGGGAGCCCGTTCCTCCCAACCAACTCCTGAAGGAAACCAAATCACTTGAGTTAGGACCTCGAGCCTGCTCACTGAACCACTAGGGTGAAGATGCTGGGTAGATGCAAATGTTATCCTCTGCAAGTCAGCAGTGATGTTGACAATACTCCAGAATGAGACTTTTGCTTTTCAGCAATATTGAGTTCTGCATAAAGCAGTACTAACTCGGATTAATAGTATTATCTCAGTCAATCCCTCTAGCTTTCCCCTCATCGAATTCACTTGTTCTCTCTAGTTTAAAATTCATTACAAGGTAAAAGTGATTAGCCTCTTGCTCCAATTCGATGTGTATCAATAGATTGCCTAGGTCTTCGGTCAATTTTTCAATTATCGAGCCAACTCCTATGTTCCACTTTCTTGGGGAACATGACCATTAATGTAGGGAAGTTGCCACGTGCAACAGCTAGAGGTGCATTGATGATGCTTCCAAGTGTCAATTTTATCTCCACCCTAGTTCATTCCTCCTAATGGGTCAGTGAGAACTCTTTCAATAGTCTCCTTGGGATATTTGTCTCCTCTTTTATTTATAAATAATAAAATATTAAAGTATTTAATTACAGTCATCCTTGACCCCACTTGGTCAATAATCATAAAACATTACAATAACATATAACATAATGTTTTTTCTCATGAAATAAAATATTCAGAATTTGGGTATGTGACAAAGATGTCTCCCTTCTGTGCATAGGAAATATAGCAGGGGGCTCATACATACTCCAATTGGGATATCAAGTCGAAATTCTAATCATTTGACCTTCCCCCCATGGTTGTGGGATTGTATATGGAAAGTGAAAGCTCCTCTTAAATTTATAATATGGATTTTTTTAATGGTGAAAGTGGTCACCTAGTATTTATTTTGGAAATGGAACATTGCAATCCTAAGTAGATTTTTTTTTTTGCAAGGGAGAAGAGGAATCATCCCCCCACCACTTCCTCAGTTGTGACTACACAAGACAGGTCTAGAGGTATGTTGATGCTAGTATCAAAACTAGCCATATATGGGATAAGGATACTATTGAAAAGAGTCTAAAGTTGTGGTTTGATTTCCTGAGAGTAAATCCTATCATATGCCTTCTTTTATTGGTTAACTAGGCAATTTGGATTGCATGCAATTCTCACCTCTTTGAGGAGCGCAAGGCACAAACCTTCCAAACTGTGGCTCAAATATTCTCACTCCCCCCATTTTATGAGGAATTGACTGGGATATAGGTTCCTTGGATTATAGGTGAACTACATATTGATAAGTCCCACATCTATGGATTCTTTAATAACACTTGCAATGGACCCACTCAATAGTGTGGGATGGGAGGGATTTTTTATTCTTTAGACACCTCATACATTTCTTTTAAGGAAACTATTGGCCAAGGGATGAAAAATCTTGTGGAGCTCCAAGTACTTTTATCTTTACTAAAACTCGGTTTGGAGAAGAGTGTTCATGATATCCACATCTATGGGGACTTGATAGTGGTGGTCAATTGATGAAGGGGAGATTCAAATTACTAATATCTTCCATCACAACCTCGATTTGAACCTAAAAGAAATTGTTTGGGATTATAACACTTTTCATATTTTCCACATATTCATGGAACAAAACCATTAGGCCAACACCCTCTCAAAAGCAAGACTCACTCTTTCAATTGGAAATATTAACTACAACTCTCATTTGTTGAACACAGTCTAGGAGCATACACTGGACTAAGAAAACATTTGAACATCACTTAGTACAATAGTGTACTATTTTTTTGCTCCTATATGCGATACTTTTTATGAAAATTCTAGCGAGAAAATTGGAGAAAAATAATTTTAAGTCGCATATAGCTATATCAAAATAATATGTACACCTGAAGAATGTGTTTTTATTCCACCGATAAAATAGAAATACAATTTCTTTTCATAGAAAAAAATTATTAAAATTATTCTTTCGGCAAGCTTATCTTTATTTTTTTTCAAATATTATCATTTAATTTTAAATATATCATGTTTCTTTTCTTACTATAAATAAGTTATATTATTTTATAATTTCATATATCATTCATTCATTTTATCAACCTTTGATTTAGAATTCTCTTAAACTAAACTATTATTAATATGATTATCCTTTTCTTTTGTTTTTTATTTCTTTTTTCCAATGTATTTTATTGAGTTGATTTAAATTTATACTTGAGTTGATTTAAATTTATACTTGTTTTATTTATATTTGTATCCTCTTATAATCAAATTAAGTGTTTAAGTGTTTCTATTTTTTTTAATGTGCTATAAATTTGTTTTTAATTGATCATTTATTACATTTTTACCAATTTGTTTTTAATATAAAAAATTCTAATAATATATGATTTTGATATTATCGTGTATTTATTTATTATTTGATTCAATGTTATTATTTTTTAATGGTTAATTTTTTTAATTTATTTATTCATTCTTCACAATTTTAATATCTTATAAATTTGATTTTGATTCTTTAATGATGAATAGAGTGTCTAATTAAAACGTTGAAATATTTTTAAATTCTAACCTAACAGAAAATTTTCTAAAACTTTAGTATATATTTAAATGTTTTATATATATATAATATTATATAAAATTACTAAAAAAGGTAGTAAAAAACACAAAAGGACTATGATCTCACAATATGGTAAGAGAAAAGGACAATCCATATGTAAAGTGTTCTATATCACATGTGCTTTGGAGAATTCACCATCCTTTTTACCATGTCTTATCAAAAATATCACTAACCACTTTGATCATAAAAGTATAATAGTAATCTTTATCTTTGAATTCCTTATTCCATTATTCGTATATCACGAAACAAAAATGTTGTAAGATTCCAAGTCTAAAAATATTCCCATGAATGCAGCATGTGAGAATTCATAGGATTAAGAGGAGAATGTGTAGGTATACACTAAGTGAAATTTTTGGGATATGTGTAGAAGATGGAAAATGAAATATCTTGGAGAGGAATCCATGGTTGTAGAGTAAGAAAAAACTATGGGATAAATATATTTATGTTACATGTTGCATATATTGATTATCAATTTTATATGATTTATAATACAATGGAAAACATAATGGAATAAACTTCCTAATGAACTAGGTAGTAAAGGGAAAACACTTGATTCTTTTCTTTTATTAGTTGAGAGGAAGAGTTAATATATGGCTAATTGAATATTGGTGAGGTTCCTACAGTTCCGTGTAATATGAGATTGATTGAATGTGATATGTGATTCATTGTTCAATGAAGAGTGACATACTTTGGGTTGAATGAGAAATAGAACCTAGTGGATTTACTGTGCCACTATATTCTAATAACCCAATTTACGGGTGTCAATTAATGCATCTTACTTGGAGGTGGATCACTCTCTTACAAATATTTTGGTGGATAATATTCTAAGGAAATATTTATATTCATTTCTATTTCTCCATAGTTATCTTGATTTTACACATCTAACTTTTCATTCTTAAATTTAGTTGAATATTTGAATTACAATAAATTATGTATTTTAAGCATATGATTAGATTTGAATTAATATATTACCTCAATTAATATTATATATATAATTTATCATTAATATTAATATATTAATTAATATATAATATTATTAATATTATATATTAATTATCAATTAATATTATATATATAATTTATCATTAATATTATATATTAATTATCATTAATTATTTTTTTTCAATTAATATTATATTTTTTTTTTCATTTACATAACTAATATCATTAACTTATTTTCATTTACATAACTAATATTGTATTTTTTATATTTTTTATATTTTTTATATTTTTTTTCAATTAATATTATATATATAATTTATTAAATTCTCTTTATTTAAATTAAATTTTATAAATATAAATATTTTAATATAAATTAATAACCTAATGTGTTCTTACTCCTTTTTAACCGTTAAATCTTCCATTTACCATTCAATCTTTCATTATTGTTTCTTCTATTTACCATTAAATCTTCCATTTGCTTTTTCTATTTTATAATAAAAAAATTTATTAAAAAAAAATTTAATGATCAATATACAAAGAAAAAGACTTATGCTCCGACAGACTATAAATAGGTGATGCATGGGAGCTCCCGTATATGTGTCCTGGATGGTTTTAGGACTACTCACTCTATTTTTCACCTAACAACTTTTCAGTGCAAAATCAATGATTGTTTAGAATGAGATAAATTGTTTCATGAAAACCCGACGGATTATTAAGAGTGAGATAAATTGTTTCGTGAAAACCCAGACGGATTATTGTTACTTTCCTTCATTAACTTCTCCTTCCGCTGAGATTTTTTATTTTACCATCTCTACCGTGTTTTCATGGACGTCCTTTTTCGCGATAACTGGAATTTTGTTTTCAGGTTTTTCAGTGTCTTTTTCTGCGTCTGGAACTTTTCTCCGTCTGGAACATCTCATCAGTGTAAGGTTCAATAACCTGCAGCTCCATCTTTCATGATCGTGATATGTTTTTTTTTTCAACATTAAATTATATTTTAATATTACTTTCTTGATTATGACCAAGTCATTTGCCACCACTCCTGCAAATTCTGGTTTGCTATTATCTTTGTAGAATTCAACCATTATACACTATGCACTAGAGACATTTGTAGAATTCAATGATTATACTTACTATGCACTATACCCATTTGTAGAATTCAATGAGTATACGCTACTTACTATGCACTAGACACATTTGTAGAATTCAATGATTATACATACTACGCACTATACCTATTTGTATAATTGAATAAATATACTCTATAGTTACTATGCACTATACCCATTTGTAGAATTCAATGATTATACACTATACACTATACTGACCTCGATTTTCTTTTGACATTAATTTTTTGCATTTTCAATCCAGAATTAAATGTTGATAGTTGTCCCAACACAGAAGTGTCTGAGTTATTGCCAAAATCCAAATTCGTACTAGTTTGTGGAAAAAAACAAAAAATAGTAGGCCCTTTGAAATATGAAACCATTGCCTTTGTCATTCACATAATTGAATTCAACGTAAAAGGAAATAATTATCAGGTAATAGTATTGAGCATTGGGATTTCACTTGGGTTTTGTGTAGGAAAATGCGTGGAATTACCATATTAATGTTTTCTGGTTTCTAATCGTTCTGTTTAAAATCAGAATTTTAATTTCAGGTTTTCTAGTGTCGGTTTCTTTGAAAAATATATTGAAATCGGGGTTTTAGGGGTTAGAGGGAGGAGGGAAGTTAGAGAGAAGGGTAGGGAGAGAAAGAGATAGAGATAGGGGAGTTAGGCTTTTAGGGACGAGGGGGGGAATTAGAGAGAGGGGGTAGACAAAGAAATAGAGATAGGGGAGTTAAGGGTTTGGGGAGGATGAGGAGGGAAATTAGAGTGAGGGGGGTAGAGAGAGAGAGAGAGAGGAGGAGCTTGGGGGGTTAGTTGTAGGGGGAGGGGGATTATGAGAGATACATAGGGGGGAGAGAGGGGGGATAAGGTTAGGGGGAGTAGGAGAGAGAGAGAGAGAGAGAGAGAGAGAGAGAGAGAGAGGGTGGTTAGTGGTAGGAGTAGGAGAAAGAGAGAGAGAGAGGGGGTGGTTATTGGTAGGAGTAGGAGAGTGAGATGGGAGGGTGGTTACTCATTAGTTGTAGGGGGAGGGGGATTATGAGAGATAGAGAGAGGGGATTTAGGGTTAGGTGGAGTAAGGGAGAGAGAGAGGAGGTTAGTGGTAGGAGTATGAGAGAGAGGGGGGTTAGGGGT